>JAJGRX010001121.1:600000-800000 GCA_025461125.1 Carex kokanica
GGGATCCGTATCCTCTGCATTAACTCAAAAAGGAATCTTTTGAGTTAATGAATTTCAACCGTATGATTTTAAACGGAACCAATTCGACTCGTGTCTATAACATAGGAGTTCTTTAATATTAGTGCAAATCTAGTTCACACGAATCTTGAAGCAGATTGGACAGTCCAGATTCATTAACTCGAATCTTTTGAGTTAATGCAGAGGATATGAATTCTGAAACTCGCGCCATCATCTGACGACAAGGAATACCTACTTTGATAGCATCCAGTGTTTTTTAAGAGGAATGGATATGGACACCCCAGTAATACTCCCTTGAAGTTCGTTCCTAAAATGGGGATGCTTACATACATTGCACCTACTTTTCTCGTGTCAACGTGGTCCACCCCTTGTCAAACTTGCATAACACATTCATCGAACCTAAGCCTGCCAACAGGCCCACAGCTACAGTGGAAAAAAAATGTGCCATGCCGCGACTAAATTGTAATTTTGGTCTTGTGCCGTACTGTAATTAAATTAGTTTTTCACGTGTTATGCTGTAATTAAAATATTAAGGAATAATCACGACACATGAATAGTCACGTCACGTGAGTCACATCTTGCCTAAACGTGTTATGACCAAACATGACTTGCGTAACCATTTGATCATAATTTAAGTTAGTTTATTCAAGATTCGCCTTATGATCAATATCTAATAGTCATAATTACATATGACTCGCGTGACTACGTGTCGTGCTGTGTTATAACTAGATTTTTCACGTGACGTACAGTGCCAAAATTTCAAAAAATAATCACGACACGTAACTCATACGTGTGTTGTGCCGTTCCGTACCGTAACCGTGTCATTCTGTGACGGAGCTAGCTCAGCCGAGCCATTTTTCCACTCTACCCATAGCTCATGCGGCGGCTTAGTTTTATTTTCACATAAATTTGTTGGATTCACCTTTTAAACTTATCTTATTCGTCCAATGGAGAACAAGTTGGAAAAATCTCTGTCAAATTGTTTTCAAGGGCAGAATCGTACAGCAACTTGCAATATTGTATGCACTGAATCTGAATCCTTTTTTCTCTTTTTAGAAAAAAATAACTTTTTATGTCTCTGGAACCACCACTCCAGTCCAATATTACTGACGTACGAATGTACGATTCTGTGCTCGTCGGAAATTCCACTCTAAACTGGGAATGGTATTATTGATGTCACAAATTGGGGCCATTCCCAAGAATTTTTTTTAAAAACCATAATTAAAAAATAAAAAATTAACAAACTAACATGATTAGCCGGATTTTTACAAAAACCATAAGAACCGAGATGTTAATTTGGTTTCCACTTTTTCTCCCCTAAAATCGAATTGGCATTTCGGTTCCACCCCCTTTTCACAGTTTTTCTACAGCGCAGAAACGGTGTAGCTTTTGGTGTAATACCTTGAGACCTGAATTGGGATTTCGGGTCTCATTACTTTTTTTTTTTAAGAGACAAATAACTAAAATGATGAAATATAATACTAAAAAATCGAATTTTTTTTCCCTTTGTCAAATTACTTTTTTGATAGCATATTTATACTAAAATACTATAAATTACGTGAAATTATATTAATTTATGCTGAATTACACTAAATTACTTGAAATTACAATAATTATGTAGAATTATGCTAAAATATATGGTAAATTACGCTAAATTACGTATGAATAGAGATGATATTTTCACTGAGAAGGCGAAAAACGACGACGAAACTTCAAACGGTCATAAAACGGCACTCGAGTTACCGATTTTAGCAAATAACCACTTTTTGGAAAGCTTGTGAAAATACGCATGCGTCCGAAATACCAGATTTCCAAATTCAGAATCGCCAAAAAATAAAGGGAAGAGTCTCAAAACTTCAGTTGAAGTTTCCGATTAAGATTTTCATTTCTATTGTTCAATCTACGTAGATCAGTAAATTAGTTATATAATGAACTTGTAGAAAACCAATTTTTATTATTTTTGGAATTTTTTTACTATTATTTATGATTTATGAAAGATGGTACAAAATAAGCCCTATTCATATATAATTTAGCGTATTTTAGCATAATTCTACAAAATTATTGTAATTTCAAGTAATTTAGTGTAATTCAGCATAAATTAACATAATTTGAAGTAATTTAGCGTATTTTAGTATAAATTTGCTATCAAAAAAGTAATTTGACAAAGGGAAAAAAAAATTGATTTTTTAGTATTATATTTCATCATTTTAGTTATTTGTCTCTTAAAAAAAAAAAGTAATGGGACCCGAAATCCCAATTCGGGTCCCAAGGCATTACACCAAAAGCTACACCGTTTCTGCGCTGCGGAAAAACTGTGAAAAGGGAGTGGAACCGAAATGGCATTTCGGGTCCAGGGAAAAAAAAACTTGGAACCGAATTGCCTATTCAGTTCTTATGATTTTTGTAAAAACCGAACTAATCATGTTGGTTTGCTAATTTTGTTTTTTCTAATTATGATTTTTAAAAAAAATTCGCCACTCCCAGCTTTGTTTCGGCCGACATGTCGCAAAATTATTAATTATCTTTGGAATGTTCCCACTTTATAGAAATGTCTAGGTTAAGTATCGGCCTTTTAAATGAAGTTGTAAATCGGATATAAATAAAGTCGGAAAATTTACCTAATTTTATTATAAAATATGGGATTGATATTTCTGATTATTGTTAATTAAAAACTGTCGTAAAATTATGTATATTTCTATTTCAGACACCCTCCACCCCTGTTCATCTAATTTTGTCCTTTTTATTTTTTTTAAATTTTATTTCTAACACAACACCTCTTTTTTCTCTCGGGACTACTTCTTTAAGCGTAGGCGAGAATGAGAGAGAGGAGAGGGGTCAGAACCGAGAGTACGGTATCATCTGAGCTCGGAGCGTAGATCCGGTCGTTATTAGAGCTCGGTGGCAGTCGAAGAAGCGGATCCGGTCATGGAGCAAGAGGGAAAGATCGGAGCCGATTTGGAGCTGAAAGTGCGGTATAGTCAGACCGTATAGTCTCTATCTTGCCTGAAGCGCGACAGTGAGTAAATCTGATCATCATCAGAGTGCGGCGGTGGTAAAATAAATAGATCTGATCGTGAAACGGGATAGAGATTAAATATGAATATAAATATTTACTTTTATATTATATGAAGAGTTAAAATCTAAAGTTCTATAAATAACTTTTTCGTATCAATATATTTGTTAGTGATAATTTTAACCACTAACTATTATAAAAAAAGAATTGAGAAAATTATGAAAACAGGTGTGAATTGAATGTCGAAGATAGTATTTCGAGATTCCACTCTATCACCTATTTTATTTTTTTCTTGTTATTTATGAAAATTGCGAATTTTAAAAATTCGTAGGGAGATCTTTATGAAAAGGAGGGTGAGATCAATGTTGATGATCACTTGCACCCACGCATACATTAACCGCCCGAAATTTTTATTAATGCTCTCAATTTACTCGGGCCATAACGTAAAATAGTGGCCCCTATCTAAAAGGACCGCCATTTTACGTTGTGGCTCCATTGGGAAATCAAATTTCACCTAAAACTTATAACTTTAATATAATTGTTTAATAATTTTTAGAAATAGAAAGAACAATTAATAATTCGAATATGTTAGGTTGCCATTGTGGTAACTTGGAGAAAAAGGTATAAGGGAGACTAAGGTGCTCGCTTTTCACTTATCCCGTTCCATTTATTTGGAAAGGTGATGTTTTAAACTTTATGCTTGTTCACATGTGTGATGTGAACCATAAACTGCGTGAATACTTGCTTTCTTGATCGTAAGATCGAACATGGTTAGGCTAGAAAATTTAAAATTGCACCATCTAGCTGCATGTAAACCCCATCATAGTAAGGCAAGAGACACGATATCTTCGCCGACGTCAAAGAAACTTCAAACGGACTTGACACTTTGCTCGAGTGTTTGATTTTAGCGTTTTACCGCAATTCAGAAAGCTTGTGAGGAAATCTACAACTTTTATTAGGTTACACAGTGAAAATGTGTTCCGTCATGTCGAAAAAACAAAGAGAAGGGTCTCAAAACTTAGACTGAAGTATTCGGTTAAGTTTTTTTTCCTTTCTAATTTTCGATGGTGTACTCCTTTACCATATTTTTTCTTAGGCATTGTAAATGTAAATTTATAAAGTCTTAGATAGGCTTGTTTTTGTTGTATTTTCATTTATTTTTAGTTAGAAAGTTGTTTATATAACTAATAATATGTGGTATAACTGTAAATGATGTTTATATTGATAAATGTAGTGTTTTTGGCCGACATTTTTATTAATATCCAAAGTTAATTACAAATTAATAAATATATCCACGTCAGCTGGGTATTTTTAAAAATGCCCAAACCGGCCATCAAAATGGTCGGTTCTCATTTTTTTTTTTTGCAGTTTTAACCCTATAAATATCCATTTTTTTTCTCCTCCCTCTCACAACTCACTCAACTCACAGAAGAGAAAGAGAGAAAGAGAGAGAGAGAGAATGCGATTTGAGAGGCGATTTGAGGCAATTTCTCGGGAGCCAAAAGGATGAACAATAGCAACTGAGGTAGATCGTCCTATCGTGACCTAGCGAAAGAAGGGTCAATTAGTAATCGAGATAAAAATGAGAGAAAAAAGTCGGTGTTTTTGGTATGTGTTGTGTTTAAATTCATAGTTTTTTAGATTTAATTTAGTTTTTTTTGATATATTGGTAAATATAGTGTTTAATTTTAAGTCAAAAAAGGAAACCCAGCTCGCGGGTTTTGAATTAAGGCCCTGTTCGGCCCAAGGTAATGGACACAAAAATAGTAATAATTGAATTGATTTTTTACTGTTAACGTGAGAAAAAAAATTAACTGTGAGTGAATTTTTTTCTATATAAACAGTAAAAAATCCAAACGGATCTTTACTGTTCATATGAGAAAAAAAAATTTAATCAGAAATTTTTTTTTTTCCCCACAACCATTTCGTTGCGCTGAACATGACCTAAAAGTTCGCTAACCTATGAGCTCAATATACGGTGAGATAAACCCACATCTATTATATATACGGTGAGTCGGTCAGACAAACCCACGTGTAGTGGAAGCACAACTTGGACCCTTGGTACTGCAAAAGAAAGTTATGATATTATTCTCAAAAAAGGAAAGTTAAGAATTAAGATATAAAACATAAAACCACCTGGTATTTTGGAACACACACCACCTGGTTTTGGGCAACTTGGTGGCCTGGCCCCAAGTTGAGAATAGGCCAGTGCATGCACCAAATTTAAAAGTTCATCGGGATAGACCAAAAAAATTCAAGAATAAGAACCCACATTAGCTGTTATTGTTATTATTATTATTATTATTATCATCATCATCATCATTATGAGACGATTATAATTGAGCCCAATTTTTTGAGTTACTATTTCAAAAAAAAAAAAAATTTGACGTAGTTTGAAAAAATATTAATTTTTACAACGTACGTACATAGTTGGATATTATATGCACAATCATTTTTATAGCATTTAGTCAAATTGTGTACAGTTTGGGAGTGTTCTTTAAGGGCCTGTTCGGCTGCAATGTGGGTTCGGGAAAACAAAATTTTTGAACTGAAAATTACTGTTCATGTGGGAAAAAAAAAATTTACTCTGAGTGAATTTTTTTTTTCCCACGTGAACAGTGATTTTTCCAGTACAGCCGAACAGGCCCTAAGAGTGTGCATATCATAATATCTACATATCTAGTAATATATATATATTTTTTTCAAATCTATATCAACTCTGTGGATTCTTTTTTTGTAAAATGATAACTAAAAAATGAAAATTGAGTATGCATGCATGAAGATGCCTACAAAAATATGTTACTATCTGTGAGGATAAAAAATGACAATTATTGTAAACCGACATATATTTTTATTTCTAAAGATATTACCATTACCGAAAAAAGTATCTGCGACAATACTGACACTATTAAACACTTTTTCTAGCTTGTAGGCACGCTGAATAAAATAAGACAACAGTTATAAAGATCAACATTAATCCGGATAGTGCATACATCTAATCCAATCAAATTGATCAATTAATATTGATTGGATTAAATTTAATCAATTCTAAATGATGTTGTTTAGTTAATAGGCACGAGCACGTGCTTGGAATTGTGTATACAAGTTGGCTACCAAATTGCTTGATGTTGAGCTTTCTTAACTAGAATGACTACTAAGAAAGCAACTTTCCAGCAAAGACTTTGAATAAATGATAACAAGCCATTTGTAATATGTATATAATATAACATATTATGTTGTCGGGTAGGACTTCCAAATTGTCTAATTAGGGATATTATTAAAAAAAACCATGTTGTATACATTCTTCTGAATTGCAAGACTGACAAAAAAAAAAATCCGATTTGAAATTTAAATTCAGCATGATCTAACCTAACTATTATTTCTAACTTAAGAAAATATTTCAAGAGCAAGCTCGCGAGGAGAGGTTCAATGTGACCAAGAGTCTGATCAGCTGCAAGTTCTTATTAGAAGATCGTGATTTGATCAGCATATGTTTGGTAAAATAGAAATCTTCCCTTTTGAAAAGTCTTCAATTGGAACATGAAAACATGATTGAATTGGTCTTAGTCACTCTTCGGAACGGAGTGGAAGCTTTTGGTTCTTGTGAAGGCTTGAACACCACAGGGGTTATGGCATTCTTCCACGCTACGCCCTGGTTCCTTTTGAAGCTATTTGAGCAGACTTTCAGGTATGGGAGCCATCTTTTTTAACTAAGAAATCGCTTTCGCGCTTTCAGAATCCCTGAGATGGCAGAGAGAGAGAGGTGAATGCACCCTGGATAGTCAGAGTATAGAAAAGCAGTTTCAAATGCCTTTATGTTTTTCCTCAATAATGTCTTTATTTTAAAATATTAATAATTTAAATTTAAAATATAAATATCAAAATAAAACATATTTATATAATTCATATTATTTTTTTCTATATACACGTAAAAATTATGACATTTCGCTTTTGTTTTAAAAAAATATTTAAAAGATAAAAAAATGTAGATAATATCTGACGATTTTTATTTATTCATTCAAGAACAAGACTCAAAAGTGACAAAGTATATATTTAAGTAGAGAAAATAATGTATACCGCATTTTAAAATTCTTTCATTATTAAAAAGTGAAAAAAATAAAGCACGATAGAAAAAAAAATAGAGAAATGAAAATTAGAAGAAAGTAACCAAGAATGAAATGCATTAGTTGACTTGAAACATTTCATATTTCTGTTTTTGCCCTCAAATTAAAGTGGGCCCATAGAAATAAGGCCCATGGAAATAATTTCCAAGAAGATGCCTTTCCGATAACACATTGGTCTACAAGTAGTGGCCGCCGATTTTGTTTTAATATCCAATATTAAATAAAAAATAATACAAATGTTCAAATATTTTGAAGAATTTTAAAAATGTTCAAACCATCGAAATTCTTAGCGGCCGAGAAAAGAATTAGACCGCCGAAAAAAGAACTGGGCCACCGAAATTTTCGGCGGCTGAGTTACATAAATTTTTCACGTCATCTCTGTGGTTTCTGTCAAAACCACTTTTATATTTATGTTTTTTTATTAGTTAGAAACTTTTATGATTTTTTTTATTTTTTCTATTACAATATTAGAAATATTTTATATATTTCTTTGAAAATAGATGAAATACTATGTAATTTGATTTATTATAAAGACTGCAACAAATAATTCGGATCAACATTTTTCAGGCCGGATTTTTTGCAGCTGTAATAAAAATAATTTTTTTTGTGTGTTACTGAAAAAAATAAAAATATTCTGAATCTAAGTTATTGATCCCAGTTCAAAAGTCACTACTAGGTAAATACAAAAAATATTGTGATCCTTATATTTTCGAAAAAAGTCACCGGTTCAAAAGTCACCTGTTTCGGACGGAATGATTTATTTTAATTTTTTTTTCAAAATAGATACAATATTTTAGAATTTGAATGTACTAGAAGGACGACAATATTTTCTTTATTTACTCAGAAGTGACTTTCGAACCGGGATCAATAACTCAGATTCAAAATATTTTTATTTTTTTCAGTAACACACAAATAAATATTTTAATTTTTCTTACAGCTACAAAAAATCCGGCCTAAAAAATATTGATATGGGTTATCTGTTGCAGTCTTTCTAATAAATCAAATTATATAGTATTCTATTAATATATTAGAAAGAGGGTTCAAATGCCTCCACCATGCCTCCATTTTTAAAAACTTTAATAACTCAAAATTTAAAAATTAAAAGTCAAAATAAAACCGTTAGATATGATATACATCATTTTATCTATGCATTTGTAAAAAATTATGACATTTTAATTTTGTTTTGGTTGTCATCAAGAGCTTGTAAAAAACGTACTAGTGTGGATAATTTTTAGACGTTGATTTTTCAACTTATTTATTCACATAAAAATAAAATCAAAATGTGATAATTTTTTATGAGCACATAGATAAAATGATGTAGATCATATCCAACGGTATTATTTTGACTTTTAAGTTTTAAATTTTGAGTTATTAAAGTTTTTAAAAATAGAAGCATGGTGGAGGCATAAAAAATGTAGGCATTTGAACCGTCATCTATTAGAAATATATATGATATTTCTAATATTTTAATAAAAATAAAAAATCATACAAATTTCTAAGTAAATATAAAAACAGTTTTGACAGAAACCACAAAGATGAAGTGAAAATTTTATGTAACTCGGCTGTTGAAAATTTCAGCGGCACAATTTTTTTTCTGCCGTTGAAATTTTCGGCTGTCTGGACATTTTAAATTTTTTTCAAAATACTTGAACATTTGTATTATTTTTTATTTGATGTTGGATATTAAAAAAAAAAATTGGTAGTGGCCGACTTCATATTTTCACTGTTTTTCTTCGACTTTTAATGCTCGTAAGCCAATTACTGAATTTACAGTGGTAACTTTTTGTCATCTTATGAAAAAATGAAAAGTGGGGACCTAATGAAAGTTTTTCCAACTCTTCTGACAGCCCTTCGCTTACAGTGGCAACTTGTTTGCCATGGATAAATACTGACTGGTTTTAGCTTTATGTAGAGTCCTTTCCGCAGAATTGGTACGTACGAAACGTACAAAGCAGTACTAAAGACGGGGAGACAAGATGTCGATGAAGATAAACTTGGCGAATTCAGAGTAAGTCCGATGCCCATCGGATCTACTTTGGTTCGATGGGTGTTGTGACCACCGATCTGCATCAAGAGTCATGTGTTCTGCATCAAATCCGTGCAAGTATGTACCAATTTTCGTACACATAGATCTTGATGCTAATCGTACGGTGTTTGAGTTAATTGAACCTAAATGTAGGTCTGATGCCCATCGGATCTACTTTGGTTCGATGGGTGTTGTGACCACCGATCTGCATCAAGAGTCATGTGTTCTGCATCAAAATCCGTGCAAGTATGTACCAATTTTCGTGCACATAGATCTTGATGCTAATCGTACGGTGTTTGAGTTAATTGAACCTAAATGTAGGTCTGATGCCCATCGGACCTACTCCTATCTCAAACTTGGCTAACTAGCCAGATTTTTTTAGAAAGTCTTTTTCGCTTTTTTCTCTGAATAAAATTGACATCAAGCTACCAATTGTAATAATATTTATAAGATTTTTTCATTTGAATTTCGAACATGTGATTTTTTTTATTAATAAAGGCCTTTTTTATATATATAATGTCTTGAATATATGGCCTTTGTGTCAAGATAATTATCTTAATATAGCTAAATAAAAAATTATTGTTGAAACTAATCAGGATTATAGTATGTTATTTATAAGATAAATATTATATTAATATATATTTTTATAAAATAAATAAACAAATTATAGACTTTATTAATATCGAATAAATAGTGTTTTTTCCATACAATTAAGCAATTTGAAAATATTTTCGAGAAATAAAAGAAATAATAACAGTACGTATATTCAGGGGTGGAGTCATGTATGGTGAATGGGGGTCAATTGACCCCTATTAATTTTCAAAATTTTTGTATTTCTATATAATTTTTTATATAGTTTAGGATAAAATGCTACCAGTACTGTCAAATTGATCCTCATTTAGCATGAAAATTTTTATATAATTGACTTCTATAGTTTGAAAGTCTGACTTCGCCCCTTCGTATATTATTCAAAATTCTTGTTCCTATAATCCAAGTACATATATATGTGTATACAATATGGCTATTAATTCTACAAAGTATGAATACTTTAGAATACAATGCATAATACACACATAAATAATTTATGGTGCTATTGATTTTAAATTTGCATATGAGTATTCTTTTGCTCATCATGTCGTTTCTATAACACAAATATACTTATTTGTGCACGAAAATTGTTTAAATAAACTATCACTATTTTTTGGATAAGCATAGGGAGCAATTAATAAAAAAAATTGAAGACGATAATGTGAATAAGTGAATAATTGATTCGTAATTATAAGTAGAATTTTAAGGTATGGGATCAACTATATAAAATTTTTGTACTTCGAATGGAGTCAATTTTATAGTTCTGTAGCATTTTACTCTAAAATATACAGAAATTTTTGTAATTATAATTTTTTTGAAAATAAATAAGGGTGAATTGAGTCCGTAACTTTCTACTTGAAAATAAGGTCAACGAAATTTAAATGTAAGACAATTAATATGGTGAACGAAGTACAATAGGGTAATTTATCTACCAATATTTTATAAAATGAAAAAAAAAATTCAACTTACATCTATAAAAGAAAAAACACCAACCAACATTTATGTGCATCCCTTCGGTGAAACTTGCTAGAAAACAATTGCGATATTGTTCGAATTGCGTAGATGCAATCATGCAACAGGCAAATAAAAAAATTTAGGGCTGTATATAGATGCACGACTGTATAGGAATTAAATTTAATAATTATATAAGAATCGGGCTATCGTGATACATATCAATATCAATAATATTTCAGTCTAAATGCTATCAATATTATAAAACCTATCAAAGGAAAACTTTTTATCATAAAAATTATTAAATCTAGACGTACGAAAATAGAAATACTGTATTGTTTTCAACAAATATAGAAAAATCTGACTCATTGAGTTCTATCCAAAATATATGGATCTGACTCAATGGTTAAGATTCAAATATTATGCTTTTCTGGAATCATCTGTGGACCAAAGCTTGATTCTCCTCTAATCGGACTGTCCGAATTCAAACTAAAAAAAGAAAACATGGATCTGAATCATTGAGTCCGATCCATAATAATTGAATCGGACTCAACGAGTCAGATCTTTCTATATTTATTAGAAACGATATACTTTTTCTATTTCCGTACATCTGATTTTAATAATTTTTACGAATAAATTTTTTTCCTATCAATGTACTTCAACCAACAATCTAAACCGTTCAAATCTTTGAACGATCTATTCTTGAAACATAATTTTGCCTCGAACTTAGAAAATGAAATCAGACGTACTATTCTTCCACAGGAGTGTCAATGGATACGATACAGATAGGATGGAAGCATTTTCATACCCATACCCACTAAGAATGGCCTTACCTATGCCATACTCTTACCCATTAAGAATTAACCTTACCCTATCCTACTCATGAAAAATTAACCTTACCCTACCCATACCCTATAAGGTGACGAGTACGAAAATGCCTTTACTCATACCTTTACCCGTTTAGCTAACGAAAAAAAATTATTACCCACACTCATACGGTCATATCCAATAAGCTAATGAAAAAAAAAATTACCTATATCCGCTTTATCGAATACAGTACGCGTTACATAAACAGTTAAAAAAATATCATTGACTCCCCTATTCTCCCAAAAGAAGTCAAAGAAGTCAGATCTACGTAGTCGCTACGTCCTTTTATTATTTGTTTGTCGTAGTAATGTCCGTATGCATATTCTCTAGATGCACGTGTAATGGTGGAAATTTTTTATCTATAGAAATTATTAAATACAGATGTACGGAAACATAAAGAGTGTCTCGTTTTTAATAAATATGGAAAGATCTGACTCAATGAGTCCGATCCAAGTTTATGGATCGGTCTCAATGGTTCAGATCCATCAATAACCTAATTTTCTGTGCCATCCATATTTAAAAATAAATTATCAGGATTATCAAATAAATTATTATTAACATAATATTATCTTTATTTAAAAGAGGAAGCAATCGACTAATAGACACTGGGTCGTCAATTTAATTATGCAAATTGAA
The DNA here is from genome assembly GCA_025461125.1 of Carex kokanica. Taxonomy (NCBI): domain Eukaryota; kingdom Viridiplantae; phylum Streptophyta; class Magnoliopsida; order Poales; family Cyperaceae; genus Carex; species Carex kokanica. The sequence continues at coordinate 612,224 of JAJGRX010001121.1, forward strand.
ATTATATCCATCTCATTTAATTGTAATAATATTTTTCTATAAAATACGCTTGTTTAAAATGGACCATAGGATTTCTACATTTCTGCAAATTGAAAAAAATTGGCAATTCGAAATTTCGAATTGAGGTTAAAAGATCATTGTTTTTTTGTATTTCAACGCACCGTCTAACACTAACCACGTTTTAGACTAGAGCACATCAATTAATAATCCATACCAATTAATATCATATCAACGTCTATACATATCACAGAAAATCAGGTTATTGATGGATCTGGACCATTAAGACCGATCCATACATTTGGATCGGACTCATTGAGTCAAATCTTTTTATATTTGTTGAAAACAAGACACTCTTTTTATTTCCGTACATCTGTATTTAATAATTTTTATAGATAAAAAATGTCCTCTAATGGTTAATGGTATTGTCATAGTTGAATCAAATGTATCCAATTAATTCATTGTACGGTAATACAACGACACCAAATTTCACAAAACAACCGTCACTCGTCAGCAAAATTGGTGCTGTTGATTCGCACATTATTTCGTACTATTTTTTGAAGTTGGACATATAATTGGGAGTACCAAAAAGCTTCACAAGTTCCAAAAATGGTACTCTCAATTATACCCTCAAAAACGGATCTGTATCCTCTGCATTAACTCAAAAAAGAATCTTTTGAGTTAATAAATTTCAACCGTTTAATTTAGAACGGAACCAATCTGACTCGTGCTTATAACATAGGAACCCTTTAATATTAATGCAGATCTAGTTTGTAAGAATCTTAAAACAGATCGGACAGTTGAGATTCATTAACTCAAAAAATTCTCTTTTGAGTTAATGCAGATGATATGAATTCCTCAAAAAGAGAATATCTATTATACCCTTTACCCATTATGAATACCTGCTTTGCCCTAAAAAACTTCAAAAAATTTTTAACCAAGCTTCAAATTTTTCTTCTTTTAATAAAAGATAAAATGGATATTATTAAATTTGAAATGATTTTTAATATAAAACACAAAAATGGGTGAATTTGTGAGTTTTAAAAGTTTAGATGGGTATGTAATTTTAAAATTTAGAGGGAAAATTACGTAATTTTGAAGGTTTCGAGAGTAACATGAAATTCTCCCAAAAAATAAATATAAAAAAGAGATTCATTATTTTTTTAAATAAATATTTGGTACACTGAGGTGTAAGGAACTTTGATTCGTTATCTCCTTTTGTCACGCAAAAACTGACCAAAACAAAAATCTTACCACAAAATATCCCAAAAAGGGCTCCTACTGAAACTTTGATTCGGTACACCTTTTCTTTTGTTTTTTTGCCCAAGTGCAGTACATAATTTTTTTTTTTTAAATGTACCGAAACATTGATTATGTATACATACTGGAAGGCCTATCAGGAAATCGTCTATTTTTTTTTTAAATGCTACTTTTATTCTTATTCATACTGGAGTAGAACTAGGGTGTTCCTAAGTGTTACGTTAAGAAGTTTCAACAATAAAATAAATAGAAACTGCGTTGGAAACATGAAATTCTAACAATATACGGGTTCAGTGCATCCGCACTGGTGGTGAGTGCGGGTGGTCCATCCGCACTGGCACCTTGTTCCTTAACTGGTTTTCTGAGTTTCTGTGAGTGCGGGTGAACCACCCACACTGGATATCAGTGCGTCCGCACTCATGACTCCCATGTGCTATGAGTTTTCTTCAAAATGACGTCTAAGTAGTGAGTGCGGGTGATTGACCCGCACTGGAGGAGAATGCGGACGCATTAGGCTCGGACTTTTCTTGACAAGTGAGATTTTGACGAAAAATTTGACTAAGTACCGAGTGCGTCCGCACTCAGATCCAGTGCGGGTGAAGGACCCACACTGGATGTGTTGAGAATTGATGAAAATTCGACTAAGTACTGAGTGCGTCCGCACTCAGATCCAGTGCGGGTGAACGATCCGCACTGGATGCGTAGAGGGCTTATTTTATGAAACTTCTGTCTCTCTCTCTCTCACCCTCTCATTTCGCCCCCTTCCCTGTTCTTGTGTGGTCCGCCCAAAGAAAGAAAAGAAGAGAGAAAAAGGAGCTCCAATCCCTCCAAGTCGCTCAAAAGTCCGAGAAATCGAAGTTGGAACCGAGAAATTGGCCGTAGATCTCTTCTAACCCTCCTATTCGGTATTTCCTTCTCTTCCCTTTTCTCTCCAAAATCTCAGATTTCTCGATGGTTTGGATTTTCGTTTTTAACCCGAGATTTGTGCTTAAATTGCTGGTAGTCTATCTCCTTCGACCTCCTTGCTGATTATTTGTCGATTCTTTTCTCGAATCCCTCTCAATTTTGAATTTCCTTTTTCTAGGGTTTTTGGGTACCAAATCAGAAATTTGAGAAAATGTCGTTGATTGATTAGGCTAGTCCGACCGAATAGATTCGTAATCGGTAAACCTCTCCCTCAACCTTGACAAGTAGCGATTAATTTGAATTTCGACCAAATTAGGGTTTAAGAACAAGTGCTTTGAACAAAGATTTAAATCAAGTATGTATGTTGGTATAGGTGTAGGCTCGGGTGAGCAAGAGTTTGCGGGACCTTTCGAGACGTCCGAACCATAAGTGCGAAATACGCTCTTCGTAATCAGGTACGGGGTTCTTGGACTTGTTTGATATTTCATTTTCAGGAATTAAATTATTTTTCGATTGTCATGCTGTATGTTGATTGCTGCATAATTTGAAATTGTGTGATTCATGTGCATAACTCAATTAAATTAGAACTGAATTGTTGTGAGATGGTTGATTTGCATATTCGTATGGTTGTCAATTGATGTGTTATATTCATTATTCTATGTGTGAATGAATCTGCCAGGCTGACCCGTAGAGGTAGCTGGATAAGGTGACGGTGACCTATCCGTTGACCTATTTCTGAATTTTCCAGGCTGACCCGTAGAGGTACCTGGATAAGGTGACGGTGACCTATCCGTTGACCTGTTTCTGAATTTGCCAGGCTGACCCGTAGAGGTAGCTGGATAAGGTGACGGTGACCTATCCGTTGACCTGTTTCTGAATTTGCCAGGCTGACCTGTAGAGGTAGCTGGATAAGGTGACGGTGACCTATCCGTTGACTTGTGAAATGAATTTGCCAGACTTTGATCCTATTTGAATGAAATTGCAAAGTTGAGCCATATGGCTGACTTTGATTCCGTGTAGATGCATGTGTAAAGCCGAGCTGTATAGCTGACTTGGAACCAGACTTTAGTAAATGGTTAAGCCAAAGCACTGCAGATGGGTGTCAGATAAAGGGTCCAGCTCGGTGGAACATCTGTAGGTGCCAGTAACCCTACAGATGAGGGTTTGACAAAGGGTCCAGCTCGATTGAACATCTGTTGGTGCTACCAGTCCTAATAAGATGAGTTAGGCCAAATACGTGTTTGTTTGAACTTCATCTTGGAAATTCCGTAAGTTGTATTTTATTCGATTATTGTTGTCAAGCATGTGCATTCATCTATATATTGTGTTAGAACTGTTAATGTAATGTTGTGTGAATTTCATTTGTGGATATGAATTCTGATTGCAAGTCCAATAACTTGATTGTGGCAAATTCGCACTGAGAATTTATTCTCACCCCCACCCTTCGGGTAATTTTTACAGGTTCAGGTGCGACTGGTTCTGGGGAGGCACGCGAGTAGTAGGCCCTTGGTAGAGTGCCCTCATATGACCTTAGATATAGATATATATATATTTTTGTTGTATAGTTCTAGGTTAGGCCTGATGGTTGGTATCCGGATGAGATACTTTTGTTGTATGATTACTCTGACCAGACTGTGTACTCTGATTTATTTTTATAAACTTGTTTTATGTCAATTGTTGCGTATGTTCTAAATGAATTATTAATTGCCTGGTAAGCATACACGGTGTTGTATGTTTACGGCGGGGGACTGTCGCGACCCTTGGCCGCGGGGTGTGACACTAAGCTCACCAAGTTCTTCCGTAAGCTCGACTCTAAAACCTATCGAATTGACTTCAAACGACATTTCCAAACCGTTAGATGATCAATCTATATTAAAATGTGCTTGGAGACCAAATTTTACAATTTTTGGAATTTTTTTACTATTTATTAAGATGGTTTGAAAATCGCTGTTTTCCAATGGTGCAGAATTTTAATAAAAACAGCGATTTTCAAACCATCTTAATAAATAGTAAAAAAATTTCAAAAAAATATAAAATTTGGTCTCCAAGCACATTTTAATATAGATTGAACATCTAACGGTTTAAAAATGTCGTTTGAAGTCAATTCAATAGGTTTTAGAGTCGAGCTCACAGAGGGCTTGGTGAGCTTAGGAACACCCTAGTTCTACTCCAGTATGAATAAGAATAAAAGTAGCATTGGATACAAAAGGGCATACTCTACGTACAAAAAGAGAGTCAGAGGAGGGAGAAAACCATTATTATTTTTCATTATTATTTGGATACAGAAGCACATCGTCGTGGGAAAAAATGGAGTCTAAATTCATTATTATTTTCCATCATTTTTCATTAGTTAGGAAGAAGAATAAGGCTTAGGTGCTATGAATAACATAAGGTTTTCCATACTACGGTCTTAAAAATCTATCGTATAAACTTCAAACTTCGATATAAGTAATTCAGTAAATTAGTTATATAATGAACTTGTAGAATACTAACTTTTTACGATTTTTGATTTTGTTTTTTTTACTATTTTTAATGATTTACGAAAGATGGAAAAAAATAGCCTAAAATATTAACAATTTTTTTTTTTTTAAGCTATTTTTTGTCATCTTTTATAAATTATAAAAAAATAGTAAACAAATTTCAAAAATAGTAAAAATTGGTATTCTACATGTTATCATATAACTAATTTACTGAGCTACTTAGATCGAAATTTAAAGTTTATACGATATATTTTTTAGACTGTAGCACGAAAGACCTTATGTTATTCATAGCACATAAGCTTTACTCTAGGAAGAAATAATGAAAAATAAATCTCATACCATTTCATAAAGAAAATCATTCTATAAAAAAAAATATTTCAGTTAATCCAAAATCTCATCAATTCTCACAAGATTTTATTAGCCATCGGAATACTTTCTTAATTTTGAGAGTTTTTATAGTTTGTTTTGAGTCTGGTGCCAGATTAAAAAATTGTAGTAACGGTACGCACAGATGATACTCAAATTGATTGCATATAATTTGAAAAAAGTGGAGGGGGCCTTTTTTTTTTTATCTATGGGGGTGGGGCCCCCAGCAGTGTTGTCGATTAGTTGCCTTTTGGCATGACGCCATGACCATAGTATCACACTATAACAGGTTACAGAGGTGGTCCCCAAGAATTTGGTTATATTCGTAGATTACGAAGAAGCAATTTAAAACGGAAAAGTCAAGTTTTAGACGAACTATTCGAGCATGGACAACTTTGGAATTCGGATCACCCAGGTACCTACTCAAGCAAATTACAAACGGACAGCTCAGAACCGTTCTTTTAACAATTGACACGAATCTCAAAACAGACACCTATAGTTTTGAATTTTTTTAATAAACCATAATTAAAAAATATATTTTTATGAAACCAACGTGATTATTTTTTTATTTTTACAAAAATTATAAGAACCAAAATGACATTTCGTTCCAAATTTTTTTTTTTATAGACACCAGACTTACTTTGATATGACTAAAATTAATTTGGGCTATCATTTTGTAATTTGCTTGAGTCAGGTATCTCGAAGAATACGGATTCGACAACTTTGAGATGTAGAACTGAGTATCAATTCAACACTAGCGGCTCCAACACAAGTTCATGTAGATAAATAAACTAGCTCTCAAGGATGTATAGTTATTTGTCAACTGTAGCGAAATCAGATTTTTAAGTTATGAATGTCATACAATCATAAAAAAAAAGTTATTTATGTCATACATAAATAAAAATCAATTATATAAAATTTTCATATTGTGAATGCAAATTAATTTTGCAATACTCACAGGATTTTATTATATTGATAATCATGTATAATCACGTAAATTTAAAAAGAAAATGTTGATCAATTGACTCCCATATATATATATATATATATATATATATATATATATATCATTAGTGCTTAAAAATACATAATCATATATATTCTCTATTAGTAAGTCCCTCAATTTTTGAATAATTGTTATTTTCATTGATATTTTTTTATAAAAATGTTTTTTTTTCTCTTATAATGTTTCCGTTGCAACGCACGGGCACGATACTAGTATATATATCTCCATTCCATTATTAAGCACGTTGGATGTCCGATCCGCCAACGGCTACGATTGAAAGATTAATTTTTGGATTTAATCTCAACTCTCCAATCACATAATCTATCTTTTTTTGATTAAATGCATCTGTTTTATGTGTAGAAGTTTAAATTTAGCTATAAATATACTCGCCACACATACCGCCACATGATGCATTACAATTAAAATTAAACATACTCTAAAATTTAGCGATATAATTCTTCGTTTCCTTTTTTTTTGTTTCCTTATTTCTCTCTCCAATTGAAGTTTTCTATACAGCGGATCACAATGCAAATCAATTTTTTGTTCACTTCCTTATTTATCTACTTCCTTATTTCTATACGTATTACTGTGATAAATATAGAATATATTTCTAATTTTGTTTTTTTATGAAAATTTGTTATTTTGTATGAGAATTTATTTTTGTTATCTTATCATATATTCCGTTGCAACGCACGGGCACGATACTAGTATATATATATATATATATAGTTTGAGTCTGTCTGCCCTCTATTAGTCGAAGTATCAACGTGGTTAACTTAATTATTCAATCTTTCTAAAAGAGGGTGGCAAAGTGACGTTGCTTGTCCTTTTTTTGTAAATAACCTAAAACTATAAGCCATTTTCTTTTTATTAATTGCTTATCATTAGTACATGCAATTTGGATTTAGATAGCTTAATATCTTTGATTGATTCATTATAATTGCAATATTGTTGAGGAGCAATAATTTATTGATAATTCCTCTTAAGGATAGTCTATTAATTGAATTAGTAAGAGATGCAATTATATGGACTATTTAATTAGAACATAATAACATTTAATTTAGGGAGTTTTTTTTTTCCTCAAAAAAAAAAAAATTTAGGGAGTTTTCAGTTAAATCTTTAAGATATATAGGCTTCTTTTTTATATAAATTTATGTTTTTTATTATAAATTTATTTTGGGTGTGGACAAGATTTTGCTGAAGATTGAAGTTTAATTAAGTTAATGAATCTTTTATGTTTTTTCAACCACTAAGGATTGACTATTAATTCTTTAGTTATGTTATGTTTTGTAGATACCAATTGTTTAAATATTCTTAAGTAGTTGTAACTTGTATTAGTTAGGTGATGCTATTTGGTATTCAACCTAAACAATTTCATTTCAAAAAAATAGGTGGGCTTTATTTTCCGCTTTTGTTAGAACAAAAACGGTTACTAGGAATTAACGAGAAGCACCTGTTTACGTATCTTTATGTAGGTCCGAATATATACTCGCATTTCTATTGTTTCATTAATTGTTGATTCCGTATATATCTTTATGTGTGTTTGAAAATCTTTTTGTTAGCCTTCGTCAAATTTCACGTTATAATTATTTCCTAAATAGCATAAGATTGTAGCAAGTCGATCGGAAGTAGGATATATCAAAAATAATTCATGCTAATTAAGCTAGCTAGTAAGGTACGGTATATATAAATGTACTACAAAGACACCAACAATGAAAATCTTAAGGACCTGTTCGGCATTTGCTGTTCACTCGTAGTGAATTTTTTTTTCTACGTGAACAGTAAAAATCAATTCAAAATTTTTGCATTCCTATACTCATTCCTCAACCCACTATGCAGCCGAACAAGCTCTAAGGGTGTGTTCCAGAGAGGGGGAGAACTCTTTTATTAAAGGAAAGGAACGGGAACGAAAGGGAATAGCCAGCTTGTTCGGGTTGTCCACGCTGTTCACCCACTTCAGAAGAAGGTAATCGGAGAGGAAAATGAAGGAAAGCGCTACTGTAGTGAGGGGAACGCTCTTCACAAACTTCTCAAATTCGTACCTCCAAAATTAGTGTAGATTTCACTGTAGCGACATAAACGGCAGCGCTGCTCCAATTCCCTTCTCTTCCTTCCCCTTCCTCTCAGTGCTGGTATTGTAGAGCACATCCTAGGGATATTTTTGTAATTTACGAACATATTATTTATGCAAATTCCATAATCTCTTTCATTAAAAAATGGCCACTTGCCAAAACAACCAGGCGTAGTACAGCTAGTTGCCCGGCTGAAACCACTAGCTTTTGATATTATTATTAAGAACAGCTTATATATACAGAAGTAGAGGTGCTTTAAAACCAACTTTTGGATTTTGACGCAGCAACTTGGTACTTGAGTCTACCACTTCATGAATATGTTCAATGAATCTAGTAAATTATCCAACTGCACCAAATGCAACTTGCAATAAGTATGCACATATTCTTGTCAGTAGTATAGTGAAGATATTTTTAACTTCTTGGGAATGCATAAGCCATTAAGACATATATATTTCAGTTCTGTCATATTGAGTTGGTTACTTTTATATATATTATCTGTGTAACATGGCTTAAAGAAACGGTCTCTTTCTAAACTTCCCATCCTTCATTGGCTTTCTTTAAATTTTTTGTTGTATTATTTTTTTGAGCTGCCTTTTTACAGCTTTTGTATATATAACCGTTGTACCTATTTATTTCAATCAATTAAAGATAAAGGTTATATACTCTTATCTACCCTTAATATTAAAAGAGAAAAAAATTGTATCTTTCTAAGACAGTACATGCCAATTTCCACATTAAGCTAACGTGTAATTCTAAAAAACTACAGAAAAAAAGACTTGTGTTCATTAAATCTTCTATTCAAAATAATTTCTTTGCTTGCCATGCGGATGCATGATTTCTGTCAAGGGGGAGGAGCAAGAATCAGGTTCAAATCCATTAACTAATCAGGTACTAGATAAAAAAAAAACAATCCACATAATAAAAAATAACAAAATAATATCATTTTACATATTAAAAAAAAACAAAGTTGGTCCAGATACATAAATTTCTATAGAATTTCTATAAAATTTCTATAAAAACAATAAAGTTTCTCATTAATAGTGCTTTTGAACTGGTCTGGCGGGCTTTCCAGTTTCAGAGAGGGACAAACCAATTTCAGGGAGAGGCAAAGTGGTACCGAGCCTGTATTTTTTCACTGAATTTCAAAATTCAGAGAAAGACAGTTGCCCCTCTGTTTGTGTGTGGGTCCGTCCCTGCTTGCCAAGTTGACAAGGGGTGTAAATTTATGAAAGTTTAATTAAAGAATAAAGATTGCCAATGATGACATGCGACACACACACACACACGCACCACAATTTTGAGTTACAACAAAATTACCACAACCATTTTCTACATTTTCAAAGTCCAAATCATCGATCCAAACCGTTCAACATGATCTCCACAATAAAATGTGCTTCTAGATCAAATTTTACATTTTTTTTGATTTTTTTTACTATTTATTAAGATGGGTACAAAAACTAGTCAAATTCATACCATTGAATTTTGTACCCATCTTAATAAATAGTAAAAAAAAATTTAAAAATGTAAAATTTGATTTGGAAGCACATTTTATTGTGGAGATCATGTTGAACGGTTTGGATCGATGATTTGGATTTTGAAAATGTAGAAAATAGTTGTGGTAACTTTGTTGTAACTCAAAATTGTGGTAACTAGATCCCTCCTCATATATACATATATCAGTATATTAATATTCGATTCTATTCGGTGAATATACGGCATATATTCCTATTCAGTATCCGGCTAAATAAAAAATAGCTTTCGGACCAAATATTGAATCCATGCTTTAAAAAAATTAAAAAACATTCAAAACCCATTAAAAGAGTTCCGGACCTGAATCCATAACCCATTAAATGAGTTTCAGATCCGCCCGATAGGTGTTCTCTTCAAGCGTTCCACTCAAAAGTCTTTTATAACCTCTCTACATGCTGCCTTATTGTATTTAAGTACTGCAAGAACAGCGTTTTGATATTAGCCACACTCTCTCTCTCTCTCTCTCTCTCTCTCTCTCTATATATATATATGAGGAGGGATCCAATTACACTATTTTTTTGACACATCTTGACATTGTTTTTTTATAGGCCAATTTTGCGATTTCAAAAACCAAATAGTCGATCCGAACCGTTCAACATGATCACCATATTAAAATGTGCTTGGAGATCAAATTTTACATTTTTTTTGAATTTTTTACTATTTATTAAGATAGTTACAAAATTGTTGTTTTTCAATGGCATCAAAACAACGATTTTGTAACCATCTTAATAAATAGTAAAAAAATTCAAAAAAAATGTAAAATTTGATCTACAAGCACATTTTAATATATCCATCATATTGAACAGTTTAGATCGACTGTTTGGACTTTGAAAACTTTAAAAATGGACGATGTAATTCAATGTCACCAAAAACGGTGTAATCCGATCCCTCCTCTATTAATAATTGTTACTAACATATAATTATATAATTAATATCTTATATTGTTAATATAAGATATAATTATTATAATGATATTATAATATTATATTTATTATTAATATATTAATTTTATATAATTAGTATCTTATTATTAATAATAATAATTAATATATAATTATATAATTAATATCTTATATTGTTAATATATTAAATAATTATTATAATACATTATAGTTATTATTAATATATGAATATTATATAATTAGTATCCTATTATTAATAATTAACTAACTTTGGCTTCCAAAACTTTAGTCCTCCACTAACCCTAACCAAACAAGGAATACCTTAAGCCATGATTTAATTTTAGACCTCAGCCAAACACGAATAATTTAGGCCGGCCTAAGTTAAAATAACAACTTAGGCCACTTTAACTTTAGTCCACAACCAAACACCACCCTAAAGCATAAACTTATAACTAAGCCGCAGTTTATCAGTTAGTTACAAAACAACAACATATCAAAGCTGCACAAAATATACAGTTTAGCAACATACAGAAACATGCAACATATATATAAATTAAATGATAATGAAAATAGTATTAATTTGGTAAGTAAGGCTGCACAATTTTATAAACTTGATCATGAAAGTGAAATGTTTAAAGATCTTAAATACCGATTGTTGAATCAGCACCAACTTCGGTGCAGCATTTGGTGATGCATAACAAAAGAGTAATACACTTTACTGGAAAACATTTTAGAATGATAGTTGGCGTGGAAGGCACAAGCCCACTTTACCACACATTCACAAGTCAAGATTGCTCTCGATTTTAATGTCTGGTACTTTTTAACAAAAAACAAAGAGATGCCTAAATATAAGAATAAGCAATGAAACTGAAAAGAGTATAAGAATAAGCAATCAAACTCCATTCCAAAAACTTATACAAGGAGTTAACATAATATTGAAGTACATAAAATGTTGTATATTCCATTTTTCTTAATTTCTTCCAACCACATTCTAAGTGTAGAAAATGGTCGATCAAACTTGTTGCGATAAAAAATTGAAAGGCATGGTGCAATTTAGTAAAGGGACGATGTTGTTTTAATTGTTTAATTAGTTAATTTAGAAGTGAAGTGGTGGAAGCGGATTAGTGTTAATGATCAATAGTATTTTCTATAAACAAATTCCTTCTAGTATGGTTATATTATGGCGAAAACATGCAAAAAATTATTTCTGAAGATATATTAGGTCATGCATCATTACTTGACTTCAGAAAATTAATTTGAACCAGAAATTCTTATAAGGCTATAATCTATCTATCATGTATTACTAGACAAAATTATGCCAAAATAAGGATAAAAAACAAAAATCAAGTTCACTTGCCTAAAATTTATGGCTGAACATTCAACTTTCTCAAAATGAATATATTATCATATTTATAATTTATAAAAAGTGTTAAGCCTTCAATATTTTTAGATTGTCACATTAATTATTAATATTCTCTTATGTTCAATTCAGTTTCTTTGTCATCAGTTTTTGATGGAATATTAGAATGAGTCTTGTGGTATGCTTTTTTTCTCATTTGATTTATCTAAGACGTAATATATAATTCTTTAAATAATATAATATTTTATTTTTCTTAAGTTGAATTATATCCAACTAATCCTGTTGTTTATCATCCTACACTTGTTCAATGTTTTGAAAAATATATTTACTTGTGCTGAAATTTTTCTGAATGCAAAACTTTTCTATAGAAATTGATACTTGAAAAAAATTTATTGCTTGAATAGATATTTTCCAGTTCCGGAGCAAAGCCAAACAATAACTCTAGTATACACAAAAACCAATAAGCCGATTGTTCCCTTCAAATATTATATAATATCCTTTTTATCAAAACTGTTTATAGCTAAATAGATATTTAGTCGGATATATATACTTTTTTAATTTTATTAATTCCAATTCATTCCGGTACTAATGAAGAGGTCACCAATGAACTAATTATATATAGGTAACTATTATGCCAAGCATTGAACTGATTGTATTATTTAGGTTTAAGGTTAGATGCCCTTGGGCTTTTTGTTATTATCATGAGGGAATATATACCTCGAGTACTAAATGTGCTATACTGAAGAACTTAAAATGTAATTTGTAGTATTGAATAATATATATATACAAACTTTCCAACCCCCATAAAGCACGTTAAAACAAAGAATATTTAATATAAATTATATGCCATATTGAAAAGAAAAGGTTTTTAATTACTCACAAGGATTTGTAACTTCAACGTTTGCTCTAGTGGTAAAATTAATGCTCTCCGTGTGAGAGGTTGCATGTTCGAAACTCAGAAGGAGTCAATCTTTCATAAATATTAAATAATTGAGTGACTTGATATTGATCAATCTTTATGCTGAATTGTGTTATTGAACAAACACGAATTAAATAACACTTGCCAAAAGTAATGTACGCACAAAATGAAAGCAATATTATAATATATAAATTTAGAAATATTATATTTGAAATTGCTAGAAGTTTTTTTTTTACACTTTTAAAACTAAATGAAGAGAAATTCCAAACTACTACATGCTCCAAAAAGGTTCAAGGCTGCTATATATTCATCCCCTCATGGGCTAAGACTTTCCTCACCGACTTGTTCAACTTTGGCCGACTACATCTTACTTGTATCCAACGGCGGATCTAGAGATCAGGCTCGGGTAGGCACTTTTCTATTTTTTTAATTTGAAATTTTTGTGAGACTTAGTGATAAATTAAACTTGTGCTTACCCTTGAATAAACTTGTGCTTATCCCTGGATCATGTGTTGTGCCGTGATCAAGTCAGATATTTACGTATCATATAACGTAATCAAATTTGAAAGGATGGTCACGGCACGTTAGTCACACTTTGACCACACGTGACCGATTTGTCACGTTTAGTCATATTTAACTATTTTTTTTCATAATTTATAGGAAGCTAATAACAGTACCCGCACCATAACTACCATAACTATCTGGAGGACCGCAAAAACTCCAACATATAATTTTTTTTTCTAAAGTATTAATACATATGCAATGAAGTATTTATACTTATGCACAAAAGTATTTATACATGTGAGGTGAACAATTTTTACAAAAATAATTCTCCCAAACGTGCTCGCACCATAAATATCTGTGGGGGACCACTCAACCTACATGGGAGACCATACACGTTTTTAGAGGTGGATTTTTTTTCTCCGTTCAATCTCATCCATATTTCTGACGACCTGTGAGAAATTTTACGAATCTAAAACCACGACGTCTTCTACGCAACTTTCTCTTTTAAATGAGATCCATGATGACGTACTTTTGGACTTATTGTCACACAAGTATTTATACTTCGGCGTGCAATTATTTATTCCTATACTTGCAAGTATTTTTTACATATGACACTAGATGACGTCTGAAAATATAAATATCAAGTATTGCAAGTATTTATACCTCTGCATTGAAGTATTTATACCTATGTGGTCAACTATTTTTGTTAAAGGAAGGTTGACGCGGGGACGATTGGGTAAGGTTGATGCGGTGCGGGGTCTCCACTACTTAATTAAAGGAAGGTTGACGCAGGGATGATTGGGTAAGATTGATGCGGTGCGGGGTCCCCGCTACTTAATTATAGGAAGGTTGACGAGAAGACGATTAGGAGACTAGAAAAGGGATGATCATAACAAGTTACGGATCAAAGTATTAATATCTTATTTTTCAAGTGTTAATATCTTATCTTCCAAGTATTTATATCTATGAAAGTTAACGCGGGGACGAGCGCGGGAACTGAGAAAGGGGGACTATATAATTAGTGGAGATCATAGAGGAAGAGTGTTGCAGGAATTTTAGAATAATAATTAGTGAAAACTATATAATATCTTTTTAGAATAATAATTAGTGGGGACCATATAATTAATGAGGACCATAGTACATAATTTCTCTAAATAGGGTGCGGGAATTTTAAGAGTACAAGAGTGAGGGTACTCAAATAATTATTATAATTTATATTAGTTTATTCAAGACGATCCACTATTCGATCAAGATTTAACAGTCCTAATTACACGTGACTCACGTGACCACGTGTCGTGTCGTGATTAAATCTTTTGCATGATGTGTCGTGCCAAATTTTTTAAAGATAGTCACGTCATGCGAATGGTCACGACACGTACAAGACCGGCAAACGTGTAGTGTCGTGACCGAAATGTACCGTGCTATGACGTATCCGGTCACGCCATGGCTTTTTAAAATTCCTATTCGCTACTCTGCTCTTATATTCGTAAGGAAAAAAAATTACACTTTTGTTAGTAATTTGTGCCTACTCCTGATCGAAATTCTAGATCCGTCTGTGCTTGTATCTCTTCTTTTTTCTATTTTTTTTTTTAAAATTGAGATGAGATCATCTTGTTAGGTCGTTAGTATTTGACCATATTCTTTTATATATGTATATGTAGCTCTATCTTGTAGTTGTTATGTTATTTATAGTAAGGAAGAAAGGTCTGTTGTTCCTTCGCAGGGCAACAAGGCCATATTTTGTTTTATACGCCTTATTCTGAACTGATATTTATTGTAAGCCTCTTTAAGGAAACTTTCAAAAAGAAAAAAGAAATAATCTTCTTATGCGTATATGCCCTTTTCCAAGAAAAGATCTAAGTAAAATTAAATAGGATAAAAGGTACTTTGGACCCCTTTCGGTCTAAAGATCACACTTATCATATCTAATGCATTTCACTCAATTGGATGCAATACTTCAAGACAAAAATGAATAATGATTAAAGTTAAGTATATTGTGTTTAGTTCTTGCTGATTCCAAACTAGCAAAAGCATTTATAGGTTGATTGATGAGCCAATGGAAAGAAAGCAACGTAAGGTTTTCATTTCATAGTGTTGGAGATATTTGGAAGAACACGACGAGTAAAACAGCAATCAAAAGTTAAAAATTAATGAAAACAAAATGAAATTAATTTCCACCGAGAAATCATGAAGTTAAAACGGGGTAAAAATGTATGACTGGTTCATAACAATGTAACTGGTAAAGAATTCAATTATGTTTCAAGTTCAAAATCAACTACCAGTTTAGTTTACACATCAACTTCATACCTACATAAAGAAGAAGAAAAAAACAGTTTAATAAAGGGAGGATAATTACTAACTGTTGTCCATGTTATTATAATTTGAGCTCCCCGCTTGCGTGCTCGCAATGTTCACCCCAAAAAGTCGAACGCCTTGATCATCGGTATCTTCTGATTCATTCATCTGCACATTAGATGAAGATGATGCGGCCGATTCTTCCCCGGGCTGAACAACTTTACAATCAATCAGCAATTGCATCGTATCGGATCCATCAAAATACCTCCAGAAACTCACCACATCTCCAGGATTCAAACCCTTCTCCTTCACAAACCGGCTCCACCCCTTCGTCAAGACATAGCTCTGGCTACTATTCCAGTAAGAGTACCTAAATCTCCACACCTTTCCCTCTGCATCCTCGAAATTAAGCAGCACACCATTGTTGCTATCTTCTCCTTTCTCTTCGTTCCTCAGTGGAAAGTGTTTCTCAGCGTGCTGTTTCGGTATCACCAATCGGTTTAATTTCCCCACATCACTTGGAGTCACCACTTTGTAAAATAAGAGCTCCCGTTCTGACCATGTACCAGTCCTCCTGCCACCCACATTCCTCCCCAGCTGTTGATTTCTCCTGCTGTGCCTAAGTTCCTCATGATAGGTGTGCTTCCTGAGCATATCGACAATTTCAGTTTTGGAATATGCGGAGAGGAATACAAGCTCTGATGCTCTTTCAGGGTCGTTTTCTGTGAGCGGTGGGAAATTGGTTGTGGCTTCACGGCCTCTGAAACGCTGGGCTGCGATATCATAAGCTCGAGCTGCCTCTGTCTCATCAGCGAAGGTGCCAAGCCAGATGCGGCGGTGGTGCTCATAAATCTGCGCTCCCCATCGGCCGTTGTGTTGCGGCACAACCCCCTTGTAACTCGAAGAAGGGAGCTTTGTCGAGATCTCATCTATGGGGCTGCTGCCACTACTAGAGCTGGGGTTCATGGTTTCTTTTTTTGGGAAATTGCTTGAGAGGCTTATATAATTGTAAGTTAGTATTTAATATGAATCATATTTAATTGATCGGAAGAGTTAGGGTTTGGCGTGTGTCAATGCGGGAGCAGCCATTGGAGGAGAGGTGCAAGGAAGAGTTAATGCACACAAGTTCTCGGTGTTATTGGAACACCATAACAAAAAAGTTTTCTAGTAGCTCCTAAAACAGGTAACTCTTCGTCTACAACTTTTCCACAGGCTTGTCTTTATCTTGTGACATGGTGGTAGAGGTGCAACCAAACTACTAGGCACAAGTTGCAAGACAGGTACCGTTGGCAATTGACCTTGACCACAAAGCAATGGACCACGTGACAAGCACGTACCTCCAAATTAAGCTTGGCTGGGTCGTCACATCCGCTGCTCCCATCTCTTACTGTCTCACACGGTAAAATCAAATCTGAAACTTAGGCTCCTCTTCAATGTACTGGATTAATCGATCCATGCAGCGTCGACTGCCCATCGTCCGATCGTCATTTTTGCAGTGGCAACCTGAACTATATATTATGCGATGGACGGTGGTCCAGATGACCTAATCTAAACTTTAAGTGGAAGAAATTAGGAATTTGATATGTCTGCGATCGGCCGTGTCTCTGTCTGTACCCTGCACTGACCGACATTTTTATTAATATCCAAAAATAATTACAAATTAATAAATATATCCACGTTGGGTATTTTAAAAAATGTTCAAATTGACCATTAAATTACCGGTCTTTTTTTTCTCAACCGGTTATTTAATGGCTGGTTCGGATTTTTGTATGTATTTTAGTCCCGATAAATACCGATATTTCTCTCTCCTACTTCTCACAACTCACTCAAACCCACATAACAAAATGAGAGGAAGAGAAAGAGAGGAAGATAAGGTGATTTCTAAGGCAAAAAGAGTGATATTTGATGCGAAAAAGACGATATTTGAGGCGATTTTTCTGTAAATTTATTATTTATTATTTTATTATTTTTTTTTTTTTTTTTTATTTTAAAATTATTTAGAATTAATATAAATTGTCTAATCCATAACTTTCATTTCAAACCCTAGATATTACCATGACACCCAAACTCGAACTTTGAAAAGAAAGAAGTGAAACCGCACGCAATGCTTGCATATCCCTCGCTAACAATTTTTGAACATGTGAAGCCCGCTTGAGAAGACGTTTATCTCGTTTAGGGTTTCCACCCAACGAGGTTGAAGAATATGCTACCACGAATGATCCGACTATTAGAAGCGTTCTTTACGAGAACTTCAGCGATATCGACCCTCTACCTGATTGGGAAGTTTTTCCCCGGATGTCGTGTCAAGGGGGCATATTGCGAAGAAGTTTTTTGTCCTCTCTGTGGCATAAGAGTTCACCCCAAATATATCGACAACAATGCTGATTTGGTAAACGATTATCGTTTCCAAATATGGTAGTGTGTTGCGTGCTGCTGCAGGCCTTAGAAGAGCTGGGAGAAAGTTCCACTACTCCTAAGCCATAATGTTTGCTATATGAGAATATGTGGTGTGTATTTTATGTTATTATAGTATTTTCTGTTTAGATTTTATGTTGTAGTATGCATGTTGTTATTTTTGTTTTGTTGTTTATCTATTCGAACTCTCCCAATTTATTGTAGTATAATTTAGCATAATTAGCATAATTTATTTTATTTTAGTATAATTTAGCATAATTTAGTTTATTTTAGTATAATTTAGTGACATAAAATATCTAAAAAAAGGATATAAATACTATCATAAAAACACCATAAAGTAGAACATAAAAAAGAATCAAAACATAAGATAATCCAAGCATAGTATACCAAATATAAATACAACAAAACAATATAACTAAAACTACCATGAATTATGCTGGTTAGATTGTTTTGTTGTATTTATATTTGGTATACTATGCTTGGATTATCTTATGTTTTGGTTCTTTTTTATGTGCTACTTTATGGTGTTTTTATGGTAGTATTTATATTTTTTTTAGATCTTTTTTGTCACTAAATTATACTAAAATAAACTAAATTATGTTAAATTATACTAAAATAAAATAAATTATGCTAATTATGCTAAATTATATTATACTAAAATAAATTGGGAGAGTTCGAATAAATAAACAACAAAACAAAAATAATAATATGCATACTACAACATAAAATCTAAACAAAAAAATACTAGAATAACATAATATACACATCACATATTCTCATATAGCAAACACATATTCTTAAGCAGGCTTCACCCGTCCAAAAATTATTAGCGAGGGATATGCGAGTATTGCATGCGGTTTCACTTCCTCCTTTTCGAAGTTTGGGTTTGGGTGTCATAGTAAGATCTAGGGTTTGAAATGAAAGTTACGGATTAGACAATTTATATTAATTCTAAACAATTTCTAAAAAAATAAAAAATAAATATAATAAATAATAAATAAAAAAGAAAAAATAATAAATTTACAGAAAAATCACCTCAAATATCACCCTTTTCGTCTCAGAAATCGCCTTCTTTTTTCTCTCTTTCTGTTTTGTGGGTTTGAGTGAGTTGTCAGAGGTAGGAGAGAGAAAGATGAATATTTGTCGGGTCTAAAACACACACAAAAAGTCCGAACCGGCCAATAAATAGCCGGTTAAGAAAAAAAGGAACTAGCCATTTAATGATCAGTTTGGACATTTTTAAAAATACCTAGCTAATGTGGATAAATTTATTAATTTGTAATTATTTTTGGATATTAATAAAAATGTCGTTGCACAGAACATGCATTTGATACAATATGGATGGCAGGATGAGGACCCCATTTTAGTACTTGTAGCACAGATAGGTATGGCTTAAATAGTATTCTTGTCATAAAAACCTCTTGTGGTATATAAAGGCGTCAATTATATTTGTCCTGCATGAAATTCTCTTCCTTTTTGAGGTTGAAAGATACGGAGATCTACTCTTTAAAATTTTATTTTTAATATTTATACATATTTTTCTCCTCGAAAAACATATCGAACTTAGAACTTTCCATACAGAGAGTATTCTCTTTTATCACTAGATGGACTATATCGATCACATTATTATTTTAAAGTTATTTTTAGTGTACATTTTATCCATTATTTAATTTTATCACTAGCTGGTTTTATTTTATTTTTTAAGAAGAAGAATAATGCTAAGAGAAACGAAGTCAGTATTAATGAGTTGGCTTTTTCAGTGATGGAAAAGCCTCACATAACATGTCAGAGTTATTTGAGTATTTAACTTTTACAAAACATTTAATTTTGAAATTAATCTAAAACTCATGGAAAAAATCATTAATTTAATACATGTTTGGAGGAGTTAGGTTAATATATACCAAATTACCAATTAACCATATCAACCACTATGCTAGCGAATTAAATCATACTATATTTCATATATTAAAGATGAATGAATTCCGCTCATAAAAGTCTACATATCAAATCTTATAATTATTTTCATAATTTTATTATTTTTTTCGGATTTAAAAAAAAATTCCTTAGTTGATATGCAATAATTTTATTTTATATTAATTATGGTCAACTTTCAAGTATCTAAAAAATTAACAAAAATTCTAAAACCTAGTAAATATTGGGGTTCTACAAAATTTTAAATATTCTATTATTCAGTTTAAATATTTTAAGATACTTAAAATATTTTAAACCGGTCATATTAATAATGATATTTATAAAGTATATTATTACAGTATCCCGTGGTATTTCTCTTATTTTATATATATTTTAACCGTTCATTTCATATAAAAAGAAAATTATAGTCCCTTTTCATAGTCTTTGTCTAGACTTTTATTTTGCTTAAGGGGTTTCGGATCCAGTACGGTACCCTACAGTATGTGATTTGCCGAAATTTTTATTAATATCCAAAATAAATATTAAATTTCAAAATCTACAGCCTATTTGACAAGATTTCGAAAATTGTTCAAACTGCAGATTTATTTTCCGATTTTAGGCCGAATTACCGCAAATATATTTCCGGTTTTGGAATTCCAAAACCGGGAAATAAACTCCGGTTTTAAGTTAAAAAAATAGAAATATTAAACTATTAGAAATATTTTATATATTTCTTTGAAATAGATGGAATATTATATAATTTGATTTAGGGAGGCGCTATTTTAAGGGCAATAATTAGGTTATCGAGAGCAAAGAGAAATTTTTTCTTCTAAATACAATTTTGCCCTTCTAAAATACTTTCTTGTTTTTGCTTTCAGTTAAATACCGCTATAAATTAGGAAATTAAATAGACTAAATAATTATAGCAGTGTAGCATAAAAGGAAAATTTTAATATTTTTGATAGGTAGTGATTATATATTTGGAAATTGTTTGGAATTTTTGGTGAGTGTTGTAAATTCAATTTGATAACTTTTGTTGGTCTTGCTAAGAAAAAAAGAGAATCATGTCCTCATTTGATTTCACTGATTACTGGCTACAAGAATTTTGTAACACTCTAAATATAACATAGAAAAAAAAGTGAGTCTATGGTACTATGCATAGCACGATTTGGTCTGTAATACGGATCAATATTTTCGTTTTCAAAATTATAACACTCGATCCGAACCGTTTAACATGATTTTCATATGAATATGTACTTGTAGACTGAATTTTATATTTTTTAGATTCTTTCTACAATTTTTAAAGATAGGTACAAAATCACTGTTTTTGGATGGTCCATAATTTTCATATAAAAAATATGAAATTAGATCTGCAAATACATATTCATATGAGAATCATGTTAAACGGTTCCGATTGATTGTTAGAATTTTGAAAAAAAAATATTGATCTATATTACGGACCAACCCGTGATATGCATAATACCATAGATTCACTCTAAAAAAAATGACTTAAAACATTTGATCTTTGAAATCAAAGTAATAAAAGTTGAAAAACAAAATAAAGCAAACAATGTGCAAGTCAGTAACAAATAAAGTACTGGTAAAGCGCCATAAAAAGAAAAAAAAATAGAAAATATGTAGATTTTGTTCCTGATCAAGCTGTTAGGATCGCCTCCTACGTCTGTAGTACCTCATGAGCTAGTTCTTCTATGTTCTTTGTTTCTCTCATAGTGAAAAATGAATTATTCAGATTTGGTTCGGTGGAATCAAAGTTTCGTGAATCGAAAATAATTCGAATATAATTTGGAAATAATTCAAAATTATCTGAACCGGAGATCTCAGTTCCACAAGGGAGCAAAAAAAATCTCGAATAATTCCTAAAATTCTGAAAATATTCGTAAAATTCACGAATAATTCGGTCAAAGTTCGTTCTTCCTTAGAAAAGAAACCATTAGACTCTAAAACCACAATAAAATAAAGAAAGAAAGAGGACATAAGATATTAAAATGTTAACATAAACAAAAAATCAAATTTCTATTTTCAAGCCTATGGACTTCAAATAAAAATAAAATAAAATTTTGTTTTCAATGTCCAGGATTTCTTTCTACTTTTAACAGGTTATTAACTTTTCTAATTATAGCATATTTTAATTAGAAGCAGAAAATAGAAAATAGGAAGGTATTTAAGAAGGACAAAAGTGGTACATAGAAGAAGAAAATTCTCTCAGCTATCAATAGTTGAATTTATGTCCTCAATATAGCAGCCCCCTTTGATTTATTAGAAAGAATGCGACAAATAACCCAGATCAATATTTTTTAGGTCGAATTTTTCACGGCTGTAAGAAAAATTAAAATATTACTTTGTGTGGTATTGAAAAAAAATAAAAATATTTTGAATCTGAGTTATTGATCCCGTTCCAAAGTCACTTCTAGATAAATACAGAAAATATTTGGATTCTTTTATTTTTGAAAAAGCAAAAAAGTTTGTTAGAATGATTTTTGTCATAGTTTTGTCATAAGAGAATCTTTTAATTTTTTGGAAAGCAGAAGGATTATAATATTTTCTGTATTTACCTAGAAGTGACTTTTGAACCGGCATCAATATATTCCATCTATTTTCAAGAAATATATAAAATATTTATAAAATATTTATTATAAAAATAAATAAATTATAACAATTTTTGTTTAAAAAAAGTCGGAAATTTATTTCCCTGTTTTGGAATTCCAAAATTGGGAAATAAATCTGCCGTAATTAGGTCTAAAACCGGGAAATAAATCTGCGGTTTGAACAGTTTTTGAAATCTTGTCAAACAGGGTGTAGATTATTAAATTAAATAATTTTTTTGGATATTAATAATAATTTCGGGTGATTTAACTTGATACGAATAATCTCAAAGCAAACTCCTATATTAATTTAAATATGCATCAAAATAATTTTAACTCGCTCAAATGAAGTTATTCTACGTAATAGGATATCGATATATACTCACCTTAATTAAGGTTATCTTATGACAAGATTAATTATAAAATATTAAATGTACCCAAACTTAATTACGCTAATTATGTTAATTATACTAAAATACGCTAAATTACGCTAAATTACACTAAATTAAGCTAAATTACGCAAATTACGCTAATTATACTGAAATACGCTAAATTACGTTAAATTACGCTAATTACGCTAATTATACTGAATTACGCTAAATTACTACGTTAAATTAGGCCGTCATAAATCATAAAAAATAGTAAAAAATTCCTAAAATAGTAAAAATTGGTATTCTACAAGTTCATTATATAACCAATTTACTGAGCTACTTAGATCGAAAAATAGAAATGAAAATCTTAATTGGAAACTTCTATTCAAGTTTTGAGGCTCTTCCCTTTATTTTTTGGCAATTCTAAATTCGAAAAATAGCAAAACGGTCACCGACGCATGGATATTTTCACAAGCTTTACGAAAAGTGGACATTTGCTGAAATCGGATACTCAAGCGCCATTTTATGGCCGTTTGAAGTTTCGTCGTCGTTTTTCGCCTTCTCAACAAAGATATCGTCTCTCTTAGCGTAGTTTAGCGTAATTTAACATAATTTCAAGTAATTTAGCATATTTTAGTATAATTATGTTAATTATACATCAGAAAAAGTAATCTAACAAATATTTTAAAAAAAAAACCCTCATGACCGGCTAAAAAATAGTCGGTCTTAATTTAAATCCCAACCGGCTATTTTTTGGCCAGTTTGGGCATTTAAAAAAAAAATCTAGCTAAGCTAGGTATATTTAATATTTTATAATTAATTTTGGATATTAATAAAAATGTCGGCAATTTATATGGGGACTAGTGTATTGATTATACCCGCCCGGGACCCGTGCCCTCCCTGCCCGTGCCCGTGCACGGGTTTGACACGGGTTCACGGGTAACCCGGGTACGGGTTGAAAAGGGCCGGGCACGGTTTTTTTCAATTTAACCCGTGATACCCGTACCTGCCCGGACCGTCCCGTGGACCCGGGTTGCCCGTACCCGTACCCGTACCATGATACCCGTACCTGAAAAAAATTCAAATTCCCCCCCCCCCCCCCCCCCCCCCAAAACAGAAAAAAATAATAGCAAAAAAATAACAGAAAAAAAACAGTCCGGACCCGTGTTGCCCGAGAGATTTGAGAGGGGCCGGATACGGTTTTGAAAAAAAAAAACTGTGCTAACCCGTCCCGTGTCGTCTATGACCCGCATTGCCCGTTGCCCGCCCGCCTGTGCCTATTTGCAAAACACTAATGGGGACAACGAAAACAATGACAATACTGCGTGCTCCAGCTATACAAAAATGATTCTTATCATTTTGCATGTGGTACCACCGTACCAGCGTACAAAAATAGGACAAGCACAGGAAACAAACAAACAAACAAAAAAACAGAAGTACCAGGAAAGGTTCAATTTCAAAGGGTGGTATCATTTTCCAAATTTGGTACAAAATTTCCTTTGATTGCATGAACTTGGTGCAAGGAATTGGCTTTACGTAATCCGCAAAATAATTATTATAATGATAAATAAACTCTAATGATAAATGTTGCATATTTTCATAAAGGGGGGTTTTTGGTTTATCACAAGTCGGGAACTAATTTATTGTCACCTCTTACATAAATAGCTTCATCTCAGAAGCATTTATCCCCATCAATCTTAATTCTGCGTAAGATAGCAATTGTTGAGAGGGTTGGTGGCTTGCAGTTTGACTTAGAGGTTGACGAAATCTGATTTACTGGAGTACATATTAAATCTAATAGAGCTCTGAGTTTTCTAATCATATCATTGTTACAATATTAAATCATATCCTTTTGAAGCTGTCACAGCTTTTGTTGATGTTTTGTAATAAGGGGTTACCAAACTTGTGGGTACTGGGTTTGCCAGTCGATTTTGGTTGAGTTTTTTGTGATGGTATGAACTGGAAATGGACTCTGCTGCTTTTCCGGATCTAACTATTCAAATTTTTCCATTCGTATATCTCGATAAAGAAATTTTTTCATGCACAAATCTCGACGAATTTGAATGGTTGGATTCGAAAAAACAGGTTCCTGCTTTTGTTTTGGAAAAGCAGCAGAGTCGGACTCTATGAACTGATGCTGTTGGTTGTACCATATGCCTTGTTTCAAAAAAAAAAAAAAAATCAAAAAAATCATGGGCTTTGGAATTAAAATTTATGAACTAGATTTAAAATGAGATAAATAATTGGTCCTGGGCCGACATAAAGCATTTGTTTCAATCACGTTGGATTTGGTCTCGACTGGGAGGTGATTAACAAAATTACGATTGTGTTTCAAACATTTGTCATATTTCCCCTTTTCATTCTATCTACTTTTACGGCCCATAGCAAAAGACATTTATGTACGGTTTTTTTTCTTCAATTTTTTTCTTTTTCTTTTATGTTACTCAAGGAGGGAGCCGAAAATTTATTTTAGTGAAGGTTAAATTAAACAAGAGAAAATTAAACATGATACACTTTCAGTGATTTACGGTGTTTTTAAACTCATCAAGTTCTTGATTAGATTAATTTTAAAATATATCAATTAACTTCCAAATGACAAATACAAATCATTAAAACCGATATGATTCCTGAGTGAAGCATTTACATACAAAATTTATTAATTTTATTATTAATTTGATATAAAGTCAAACAGACAAAAAAATTCATAAATTAATTTAATACATTCATTTTTTATTATTTTTTTACCAGAATTCATAATAAACAAATTCAAAAATTAAAAAATTTTGTGTATAAATGTATCGCTCGTAAAATGTATCGGTTTTAACAATTTGAATATGTCGTTTGAAAATATATATTAGATTTTGAGGTTAGAATCGCCAAAAACTCAGTGAGAACACCTTAATTCTACTCTTTTATTTAAAATAACACAAATTACACATAAAATTTACAAGTTTTGAACTAGACTTGATCACCATGGATCTTCTTCAAATTCGCTCCTACTTAAATTAGGTCGAACATAAACTATATCGCAATAAATATTATATTGTGTTTTATCACATATAGCTTGGTTACATATTACGTCGTGTCGTGTTATTTTTTTTTTAATCATAATAAGACAAATTAATATACATATCGTGACAAAATCGTATCATTATATGACGTGGACTTTTCTACGCTAATTCAAAATTAAAAAAATGGGTGCATATGTTAACAGGTCATATTTTTTTAATTACGTGCGGCTGAGGTAAGAGAAAATGTCTGTATGGAACATATTGCCTCTCTGAAAAATTGTGATCACTAGTGGAAAAACAGGAATCGGGATCGGCCTATCTGAATCGGCTATAATAAACAACCGATCCTAATAAGTATCTGGATCCGTTTTCTTAACAAAACCGATCTTAAAAACTTATCAGATCGGGTTATACGTTAACCGATCCTAATTTCATACCTATTAGGATCGGTTGTTAGTAAAAACCGATCCTGATACTATCATAGTCGGTTTTTATACACAACCGATCCTAATAAGTCAGAAATTAGGATCGGTTGTTTATATAAAACCGATCCTGAAACTATCAGGATCGGTTCTAACTTACAACCGATCCTAATAGTTCAGAAATTAGGATCAGTTGCTTGTTAGAACCGATCCTGATACTATTGGGATCGGTTTTTACTAATAACCGATCCTAATACATGATTTACACAAGGAATGTAGTAGATGTATATTTTTTAAGAAACTAGAAAGATTTTTTTTTTTTCATTCCATAGAAAAAACATATGAGTTATACACATTAAATGCAAAATTGGCCGATATCACATATTTCACTTGCTCTCTCTCTCTCCACACTCTGAATGGTTGCAATGGCGAAAAAATTCGATGTGGATGCCGTTATTGCTGCAATTGAAGTAGTACGTCCAGAGAATAACAGTGAAAAATAAATGCTAATGATCACTGCTGCGATCGAGGAGTAAGTGCCTTCCTAATTTTTTTTTTATTTTGTCATTTTAAATTTCACTCGTAAGTACTGATTGTTCAATGTGTTCATATTTCAACAGTGTCTTCATCAAGGAAATGGGTACTCCTTTAACGGTTCATAAAGATTGCAAGGTAATATTTTCTATTGAGATATGATTATAGGGACTTAGATGCAAAAAGTTGTGAATATCTAGACATATAAGCCATTTGTAGGCTTATTAAGTTATTAACCTACATTTCAATTTTCTCAAACTTGTTATATAGTGCCCGCAACAACCGGCCGGTTGGGAATGTGCATATTATGTCATGTTGCTCATGCAAGACATAATAAAAGAACACCTCGATGATTTTCCGAACATAACGGTATGTATGCATTTAAATATTTTCCAAAAGTAATTAAGCATTGTTGCTTCACTTATAATGAAATAGACAATTAATTGTGCATGCTCTTCTATCTTTTAAAAAATGCAGGATATTCCTCCTAGACATACTGTACAACGCGTGAGCGAATTTCGGAAAATGTGGGTTCAAATGTTCCTAGATGAGATAAAGCCGAGAAGAATTTAGGATTGATGTGTAAGCTTAATTTGCATGAACATGAATTTTTTGTAACAATTTTTAATTTTTGTGTGATATTTAATTTAGTATGTTGTAGTTGATAATTTAGGATGTGATTTAATTTAGTATGTTGTATTTGATAATTTAGGATGTGATTTAATTTAGTATGTTGTATGCAAAAAAACAATATTTTGGCATTTGCGGCCAGCATATATGGAAGCTGGCCAATTAATTAAAAAAGTTTTTTTTTCATTTAATAAAACAACAGGATCGGTTCTTAGTTAAAAACTGATCTAGATACCTATTTTTATTTATAAAAAAAATTACAAATAACAAGCAGGATCGGTTCTAAAGAGAAGAACCGATCCTGATAGGTATCTAGATCGGTTAGTAGCTTCAAAACCGATCCTGATTGATGGATATTAAAAAAAATACAAAAAGTTTTAGAATCGGTTCTGAGAAATAACTGATCCTGATAATTATCAGGATCGGTTCATAGCTTGTTAACCGATTCTGATTGTTTGATATTAAAAAATGATTAAAAAACTATTAGGATCGGTTCTCTGGAAGAACTGATTCTGATATTTATCAGGATCGGTTATTAGCTTGACAACCGATTCTGATTCCTTGATATAAAAAAATGAGTAAAAAAACTATTAGAATCGGTTCTAACTAACAACCGATTCAGATAGTTATCGGGATCGGTTCTTAGATTGAGAACCGATTCTGATTGTTTGATATAAAAAAATGAGTAAAAAAACCATTAGAATCGGTTCTAACTAACAACCGATTCAGATAGTTATCAGGATCGGTTCATAGATTGATAACCGATCCAGATTAATGCTTATTAGAATCGGATATTTAAGATCCGATGCAGATTAATGCCTATTAGGATCGGATAAATTTAAGAACCAATTCTAATAGTTTCTAATTTAGATCGGTTATTTAGACAACCGATCCGAATAGTCACTAATCTGGATCGGTTATTTAACCGATTCAGATTATTATCGTATCAGAATCGCCTGGGTCAGGATCGGTTGTAGTCCGATACTGATATGCGTATATAACCGATCCTGATACCTTATTTTCCACTAGTGGATTAATGGAAGATTCTGATTGGTGAAAATAAAGGAAATAAATGATGAAACTTACAAGTAGATATGTCAACTATTTTCGTTGACATATTAGCTATTAGCTATTGTTATTTTCTTTATTTTCATCTTCTAAATTATTTTTTACCTCCCAGCATTCCTCCAGATTATTCTGAAGTTCCACTCAACAAATATGATTCAAGATATTTTTTACTTTTATTAATCAAACAGTTTTAAATTATTTCTTTTTTATTAATTATGTATGGAAGTTTTGCTTTTGTTAAAAAAATTTAGACAAACTTAATTAAATTTTATTGACTATATTTTTTTAAATACAAAATTTCAATTGAAAAATATAATTGCAATAATTAAATTACAGTATTTGCTTTTGATTCAAATAAAAATAAAAATTATTTTATATATTCTTTTGTATACTAGATGGATATCGATGAGTTGACAATTCTACTCAAACATGAGCTTGAAAATTTTGAATTACTCAATTTCGAGTACGAAACTCATGAAGATTTATGTAATAGTGTTATAGCATTTTACTTAGCTAAATGATACACATTTTACCATTTTATGTTTTGTTCACTAATCCTTACTCCTTATAAAACCACCTTGGATTTTAGAGGAATGAGGAGGCTATCTTCCCAGAGAAGATCTCAGTCTCACATTCAATAGATCTCAACCATTCATTACTGTTTGATTTTATACCTTCTGTTTTCATGTGTTCTTACGTGTAGAAGCATAAAATTAACTATAAATCTACCCGTTTCAATACACAACATACTCTCTACATTAATATTTACAAATTTTTTTACTATTTTTCTCTGTTACTGCGCGTTCCCACTTCCAACGCGTATTTCTATTAATAAAAATTACGGTATCTATATTTTTATTTCATTTGTTCTGTTCATATTTATTTCCTGGGTCTAGATGTTCTCCTCTCCCAACAAATACGCCTTGGCGAGATCCAAGGTTCAAAGCTGCCCAAAAGAAAAACCGCCTGGAAGTCCGAGGACTTTTAGTACCGTATCGAACCAGCAGCCTTCGCGCCAAGCACCAACCGCCCTTGTCCCTTCCCTAGGTCAAAATCAACGGAGCTGCAATCGCGTGCCTCGATCTCTTTCTCCGTTTTCTCCATTTTCTCCTTCCCGACGACTTCCTCCATGATGGATTACACAGATAAATGCCCCATCTTCCTTCGTATTGGGTGGCTTTCGTGTCGAATTGAACACAAGGGATGTGATATGCGTCTCCGCATTTCTTGCACATTAACATCTTCGGGGATTTGACGAATGTGTCACACACTTCACACAAGAGAAACGTTTGTTGCTCGGATCCCTCGGGCTCATCCATCTGTGATCATATTGCAATGGGCGCTTGAGCCGTCCAATTCAGGTTTGAGGCATTGGCGTATTTCTCCCCAGCGAGTAACTACTAACGTTACGAGCCTTCTAATTTCAGATGTTAACCGACTCTTCTCTCTATATATACATATCAAATTCAAATTGGTTTTTCTCTCAAATTGTAGTTGCTTTTTTCTTTGCGATTTGCATTTACACAATCACCCTCATACCCCCCTGCTGCACATTCGTTGATGTTCCAATGAAATTGGAAGGTACCAGCACAATGTTTCTTTATTTTTTCTTTCTTTTGCATTTGGGGTTTACTTGATTATACTAAAGAAATTGGAAGGTACCGACAGAAATTATCGAGGTACTGGACACATATGTATGGTACTACAACGCTTGCCAACCACAAAACATGGACAAGATATGTAAGACCTAACTACATTTTCCAACATTGCTTGAACAAAATATAAAGACCTGAACCATGGTGAGTTAAATATAAGGCTTATCCCCTTTTTCCTCACTGGTACCAAACGATACTAGTGCTACTAGCTTCCTGGTATGTCTCTGGTACAGATCAGTAACTGGTCTGAAAGTTTCCAGTTCAACAGTATTTTGTTCCAATATTTTCAAAATTAAACTGCTCATAACTTTTGATTGACAAATGATTTTTGAGATATTGTTTTACAAACTGCAGTATTTTTAGTGCACTTCTATACTGGATAGATTTTCTGATAATAATTGTTGAAAACTATAAGAAATTAATTCATAATGAGGTACAAATTCTTCAATTTTGTACTCATGCTTGGTCAAGTTGGTACCAGTAGAGGATTAAACTCATGCTTGCATTTTAAACTTTTCAATTTTGAGTATATATGTAACAACTAACAAATTTCACTTCTTTCCTATAAAGTATATTTGATCGAACCATTATTAATCATATAGGATGGATGTAAAGTTTTGCATAAGCATTGATAAAGATTTGTAATTTGCGGGATATTGATTTTAAAGGGAATTAAGGCCAGTTCTATTATTTGGTTTATATTGTTTGACAAATTTATTTGATTCCTTGCTTCAGTGTGTCATTTTTGCAACTAACCCAAAATTGTTTCCTTTCTATTTCTTTATTTTCTCAACCTATTTAGTGCTAAGCTGATTTTTCTCAACAACAAGAATAATAACATTTAATTCAATTTGCTCATTGATAGGTATAACTTCTGTTTAATGGTCACATATGGTACTACACAGTCTGTGTTTATTTTCATTGGGAGACAAGTAGCTCTCCTACTTGGCGGTTTGGCACTAAATCTTTCCATACATGTATGCTTGAGCCTCATTCCCAATTTTTCGCGTCTTACCCCCTTTTTCCCAACTCGTACCCGTCGATACCAGTGTTAATTGCTTGCTGGCATGTCTCTGGTTATATCTAGGTGCAGACTCCAGGATTGCCTCTTTATGTAAGATTATTATACATTAATCAACTAATCATGATTGTTTATTGCGAACAAGCAGACCTACACTGACAATAATAGTACATCAACTTTGAGGGTGGGTTATTTCTTAAAAAGGTGGAACCCATAATCCCATATGCTAAGTGTAAAAAGGTGGGGATAAGTGGGAAATGAAATGGAGAAAGCATTTGATAGTTGGAGGCTTGGAGGTGAGATGGAGAAATATTTTTGATAGTGATCACCTTTTCTAAGTGATTTTTTTGTTGTAGCATTTCCTTTCAACTAAATTGTCTAACTGTCAATATATTGACACCAGTGATTTCTTGCATAACATTGCAATTAGCTGATAGAAAGAGGTTTCTAGGAGCTTTTTTGACTGAATAGGTGATTTACAGTTGTCCTTGCAACTCTTTACAGGTACTCTCTTCCTTCTTTTTATTTTTTAGACAGTTCATTTAGTTTTGTTATATACCAGTATTGGCTTGTTTACTTGCTTTAACTTGGGATATATCAGTACATGGGATATATCAGTACTGGCACGTGAAAACAAAGAGATCGATCTAATTCAGTTCCCTCTTAATCTTAAATAAGAAATGAGATCATTCTAATTCAGTTGCCTTATGAATATCCTGCTGTGCCCAGTCCCTCTTAAATTTTGAAGTGAACTTGATTTCAGTTTTTAACTTAATTAGCCATCATGTTTGATTTTGTTCGAAGCATGAAGCATGCTTGATTTGATGTTTTAGGAAAGAGTTGAGGAAGAACAAGGGTATAATGGGAAAATATAAAATAAGACAATGAATAATTAATTACAGGGGTAAATAGAAAAGAGTTAACAAAGTTAATGGATTTATTAGATATAATAAAGACTATAAGGGTAAATAAGAAATTGAAGAACTCTTCAAGGGTACCTATTCGAGGTTCCTTAACTAAATTACATCCAAAACGTCCAACAACTGTTCCATATATGAAATGAGACGACACCAAGAATAGTCGTTCACATTGGTACCATGCTAGCAATACCTACTGCAGATTGTAATAGTGCTAATAGTGGGATACATACACTGTACCAGAGCATTTGCCTTGCCAAGTTACATCTTTAGCCTTAGCCTCTTCAAGCTCTTGTAGTACTCCTTCATTTAGTCCCAAATTTGGCACCTCAGTTCTCCATCCTTCTCTCTTAGATGCACCTGACTGCATCTGATCCACAACCTAGGTCCCAATATAAAGAGGGTACAACATCAAATACTGTTAATTTCAGTATGAAGTGTGTTATGTATATAAAGTTTTAAGTGATTGAATATAGGTGTTCTAGGATATCCTAAAACCAAACAAACCAATGTAGGTAGTTTATAAGTCGAGCACTTAAAGTTGACATGAAACTACCTAATTAGTTATTGGATAAGCAACTGGGATGTATTGGGTGTTGCCACAAACTCAAATTTCCAAATGAAAACATGCAAAATTTGGCCCTTTCACTATACTCAATGTACTGAAATGAAAAAGCGCTCACTATACTCTACTGGTACCAGTGTAGGAAAATGCGGTTCATGCGGCCGCATATGCGTATGCGGTTGGCAACCGCATGGAAAATCAATATGCGGTCCAATATGCGGTTTCGCATATGCGGCCGCATATTCGGCCGCATATTCGGCCGCATATTTTTACCGCATATTCGGCCGCATATTACCGCATACTTTATTGTATGATACTGAATATTACCGCATATTACTGCATATTTCCGCATACTACAACATACTGTTTATATATATATATGAATTCTCATTTTAAAATCCGCATATATAAGTACTGCATGAAAACCGTATATGCGACCGCATACCGTATATGCGGTATGCGGTGACCTTTCGCATACCGCATGAAAACCACATTTTATAACCTTGACTGGTACAGCTGTAGCCTCAAAAACAGTTTTTTTTTACTTGCATAAAAACCATATTTAAATAAAGCAGCAAGTTGTAGAGCCTTCAGTTTTAATTTCAATCCGTTAATTTATGCAACCACTTGATTAGTAATGAACCTGATTAATATTTGATTTATTGGGAGTAGGACTAAAATGGCACCGATCCGAAAACTAAACAAACGCGTGATGGCCATCAAGCACATCTGTGGTTTGGATGGCTTGGGTCTGCTGCAAGCAGCTGGCGAATTTATTGAAGGTATGTGTAACAAGCTGTTTTAATAAATTGCATCATTACATTATTGTACTTACAATTTTGTGTCAATTAGCTGAGCATGACTCTAACGGTGCAAATGAGCAAGTTGGAAATGTAGCTGGTGAAGAGGAAGATGATATACCAATTGTTGAAGGTATGTGTAACAAGCTATTTTAATAAATTGCATCACTACCTTATTGTGCTTACAATTTTTTGTCAATCATCGTTAGAAATGGCTCTTGGATCAAAAGGTCTTGGCATTGATCTAAATTTACCAATTGTTGAAGAAACTTCTGACGTTGAAAGGGTACTGAATAAATTTAAGATTGATTGATTTTACTATTATCATATATGTTTCCTTTTACAAGAAAAAATAACATAATTTCACTTCGATGCTTCTTACTATAGGTCGATTTGCCCGACCCTGCACCGGTAGATGTGAATGCTCCTCCAAAGTCAGTAATCTATCCTTTTGTTGTTGTTTATATTTTTTTCCTATATTATAACTTTTTTTATAACTTTTAGGGGAGAAAATATGGAGATTTATCTATTGAGTTGGTCCGTCCAATGTTTAGAAAACCACAAAATAAAGCTGCAAAAGAGCTCCGGGTGAGCCAAACCATGCTTAAGACGTGGTGCAGGTTTAAAGGTATAAAGTGATGGCCCTATCGCATTCTGACAAGCATGGACGGTCTGGCAAGCAATGTAGGTACTATATATTGAGAAATCATTTAAAGTCTTACCGAACTTTAATTTTGTGTTGTATTTTACTGACTTTATCTGTTAGTTACTTGAATATTACATTTACTTTCATCATGTACATATTTGCATTGTGTTGTAGAAATATGGAATGGACTCATACTTAAAAGTGAACGTGATTCATCTGACTCTGAGTGAGTTAGAAGAGAAAAAAAGAAAGTTTGAAGAAGATCCCAGCACGCCAATAGATGATAAAATCTTTCTGTTAAGAAACTATATGTGTAAGAGGAAGTCTAACAAGAGACGCTATGTCAAGCATGTGCAAAGCTGAATGTGTATTATTTGGTTTTGGGAATCTGTTTTGTATGTTGTTCTCTTAAAATTATGTAGGTGGCCCTTTTGAATCTTGAAATTATGTAGGTGGTCCTTTTGTCATTGGAAATTATGTACAAGAACAATATTTTTTAATGCTAATGTTTTTCATTATTTTGATATCGTTTGCATTATTTTGAATATGGAAAAATAGAATATCGTTTGCATTATTTTGATATTATCATTATATAGTTCAGATTAATTAATTTAGTTAATTTAGATTATCGTTTGTATTATTTTGTATCAGTAGAATGTTTGGTTTTGTATGTTTATATTTCTTTCTCTACTATCAAGACTTTATGTAATATGCTGCTGACTGAAATGAATGTCTAAGAGCCTTTTCAACCAAAAAAAAAAATTTGATAACTAAAAATTATGTTTCCCCGTGGCGAAGCACAGGCACTTTGACTAGTTACATTAAAAATGTGTTTCTAGTTGTACCGATGAGATTTGAAAATCCATTGTATTGGTTTGTACCGATATTGAATCTGATGATGGTAGCACCTTGTGGTACAGACATGCATGGTTGATTTGTGCAGTATATATTTAAAAAACCATTCCACTAGTATGCACAATTTTTATTTATACTGTACATACATGGTTGATTTACAGTTTTACACATTATATATTTGGGCTCCAACGACTTTAGCATGTTGAAACAATACGAAGGCGCCAATTTCATTTATTTTTCTGATTTTTTCCTCATAAACACACATCTTGTTAGAATTTTGATGATTGTGTATCTGCACTTGGTGATTGTATTAAAGACCACTATAAGAAAGGCTCATGAAGATCTCAATTGCAAGACCAAATTGAAGAACTGAAGAAATCAACAACACTTTACGAAGACATTAATTGTAATAATAAAATAGAAAAGTAAAGTAAATTTGAAATTGTTAATTTCTGTGGAGCAACCGTTCGGAACGGAACCTGGACTGTCCAGAATGGAAATGTGAAAAAACTCACAGAGAGTTTTCGATATGTTCCGTCCAGAACGGTTGTGATCCATCTGGAATGCTTATCAAGACAACTAGAAGAAGATGAAAGACAACTAGTGAAAAAAGAAAGACAACAAGTACAAGATGAAACACAACTAGTAGAACATGAAAGACAACCAGTACAAGATGAAACACAAATAGAAAAATGTGAATAACAACAAGTACAAGATGAAACACAACTAGTAGAAGATGAAATGGAAGTAGTAGAAGATGAAATAGAAGTAGAAGAAGATGAAAGACAATAAGTACAAGATGAAATACAACCAGTAGAACATGAAAGACAACTAGTAGAACGTGAAAGACAACCAATACAAGATAAAAGACAACCAAAAGAAGATCAAAGACAAACTAGTAGAAGATGAAAAACACCTTGTGGAGTATGAAAGGCAATCAGTGCAAGATGAAAGACAACTGAAAGACAACCGGTAGAACAGGAAAGATAACTAGAAGAAAATGAAAAACAACTAGTAGAAGATGAAAGACAATTAGAAGAAGATGAATACAACTAGAAGAAGATTAAATAGTTGACTAATTTGCAAAACATACCATTATCATGTATGAGTGAGTTTGTAGGTTTAATGATGATTATAATTGCAAGATAAAATTGAAGAACCAAAGAATGATTCATGAAGATCTCAATTGCAAGACCAAATTGAAAAACCGCAGAAATCAACAAGATTTTACTAAGACATCAATTGTAATAATAAAATAGAAAAGTAAAGTAAATTTGAGATTGTTAATTTCTGTGGTGCAACCGTTCGGAACGGAACCTGGACCGTCTAGAACGGAAATGTGAAAAAACTCATAGAGAGTTTTCGATATGTTTCGTCCAGAACGGTTGTGATCCGTCAAGAACGCTTATCAAGACAACTAGAAGAAAATAAAAGACAACTAGTGGAACAAGAAACATAACCAGGACAAGATGAAAGACAACTAGTAGAACATGAAAGACAACCAGTACAAGATGAAAGAAAACTAGAAGAAGATGAAAAAACAACTAGTAGAAGATAAAAAGACAGCTAGAAACATATGAAAGAAAACTAGAAGAAGATACAACTAGAAGAAGGTGATTGACAACTAGAAAGATGAAATACAACCAGTATTAGATGAAAGATAACTAGTAGAACATGAAAAACAACAAGTACAAGATGAAAGGTAACTAGTAGAAGATGAAATACAACCTGAAGAACATGAAAGACAACCAGTACAACAAGAAGGAGTTGAGTAGAACAAGAAAGACAACCAGTAGAAGATGAAAGACAACCGGTACAAGATTAAAGATAACTAGAAGAAGATGATATACAACCAAGGAAAGATGAAAAACAACAAGAAAAAGGTGAAGGACAATTAGAATAAGATGAAATACAACTAGAAAAAAATATGAAAGACAACATATAGTAGATGCAAGACAACTAGTAGAATATGAAAGACAACTAGAAGATGATGAAAGACAACCAGTATAACATAAAAAACAACCAGTACAAGATGAAAGATAACCGGTAGAACATGAAAGACAACTAAAAGAAGATGAAAAACAACTAGAAGAAGATGAAAGATAACCAGAAGAAGATGAATAACAACAAGTTGAACATGAAAGACAAGCAGTACAAGATGATAGACAACTAGAAGAAAATGAAATGCAACCAAGACAAGATGAAGATGAAATACAACATGTAGTAGAAAGACAACAAGTATAACATGAAAGACAGCCAGCACAAGATGAAAGACAACTAGAAGAAGATGAATGACAACTAGTAGAAGAAGATGAAAGACAAACTAGTAAGAACTTGAAAGACAACCAGTACAAGATGAAAGATAGCTAGAAGAATATGTAAGACAAACTAGTAGCACATGAAAGACAACTAGAAGGAGATGAAAAACAACTAGTAGAAGATGAAAGACAACTATAAAAATATGAATGACAACTAGAATAAGTTGAATGACAAAACTAGTAAGAACTTGAAAGACAACCAGTACAAGATGAAAGATAGCTAGAAGAATATGTAAGACAAACTAGTAGCACATGAAACACAACTAGAAGGAGATAAAAAACAACTAGTAGAAGATGAAAGACAACCGGTACAACATTAAAGATAACTAAAAGAAAATGAAAAACAACTAGTAGAAAATGAAAGACAACCTAAAGAAGATGAAAGACAATTAAGATGAATACAACTAGAAGAAGATTAAATACAACATGTAGTAGATGAAAGACAACCAATAGAACATTAAAGACAAAATGTACAAGATGAAAAACAACAACGAGAAGATGAAAGCCAACTAGTAGAAGATGAAATACAACTACAAGAAGATAAATGACAACCAGTAGAACATGAAAGACAACCAGTAGAACATGGTAGACAAATAGTAGAATGTGAAAGACAAACTAGTAGAAGATGAAAGACAACTAGTAGAATATGAGAGACAACCAGTACAAGACGAAAGATAACCAGTAGTAGATGAAAGACAACCAGTAGAACATGAAAGACAACCGGTACAAGATAAAAGACAACTAGAAGAAGATGAAATACAACCAAGAGAAGATGAAATACAACAAGAAGAAGATGAAATACAACATGACAAGTCGGAACGTGACAAGCTGCACAAGATAATCTGTTACATGATTTTCTTGAGCTGCAAGAAATGATTTGATAAATATGATTTGACGGAAGATTCACACAAGCCATTTGGAATGTCGGATATCAATAAAGATGCTGAATCATGAAAATTATGGAAGATCATATGAAGATCAAGATCACACTTTACCATTTTGCGTTGTTATTTTTATTTATGTCCAAAATTATGGTAAAGTAGATCTGAGGTTGAGACCACCCGAGTCTAGCCTTTGCTTGGCTAGATATCAAATTAAAAATTCAAATTACTGAGCCTGATCAATATTGGAAACATGGGCACAAGCAAAATAGGCTAAACCATTATGTTGTAGATCTTGTGATCTGCAAAGAGCCGTTGTCTCTCCTTGAAATTCCATTATAAATAGTGGGCTATGTGTCCTGTCTAATAAACGAGAGAATACCCTCACAAATCTTACACTTTAGAATCCTTTTGAGAGATTTTAGCCTAGTCCATTGTTGCTTGTGCTCAAACTTCAATTATCTTTTCAGCAACCTCAAATATACTTCACCAAAATTGATCCATTGTGAGATTAGAGTGAAGTCAGTGATTGTCTGGACTTAGAGCCTACGAACTCGCCTATATCTTTGAGCATGTATGCTCACCTTTCTCTCTTTGAGTTGTTGTGCTCATCTGCCATCTGTGTGGACCGCATGAGTGTTGTTTGTTGCACCAAAAGGTAATGCACAAAGTTTCAGTACAGTAAACTGTACCTTTTAAACCTTAAATACACCTTCGGTTCAGACTGCAAGTGCACAGTCCTATCGAGTAGTATATTGTCGGGTATCGATCACAGGGACGGTTTGACAATTATCGGACTTTACTTAAACTACAGAGATTCTAGAAGTCTGCAAAGGTTGATTTGGGGTATTACGTGTCCTAACAGTTCAAACAATAAAATTCAGAACAGTAAAATAAAATTCGATCACTTTCTCTAACTTTATCTATTTACTTTACTGCACTTTAATATTTATTTAATTGTTATTTAATTTACAATTTCTTGATTCCGTCAAGAACTTACAGTTGTTATTTAATTTACAATTTCATGTTCTATAGATTAGTTAAACAAAATTTCAGACTTGTCTATCTGACAAATAGTTACAAGTTGTAAGAGTTAAATTTTACAAGGACCTCCGTTAGGGACAACAAAAACAACTAGTAGAAGATGAAAGACAACCAGTAGTACATGAAAGACAACCTGAACAAAATGAAATGCAACTGGTAGAACATGAAAGACATCCATAGAACATGAAAGACTACCAATGCATGATGAAAGACAACTAGAAGAAGATGAAATACAAACTAGTAGAAGATGAAAGACAATTAGTAGAAGATGAAAGAAAACTAAAAGAATATGAAAGACAACTAGTATACGATGAAATACAATCAGTAGTAGATGAAACATAACCAGTAGAGCATGAAAAACAACCATTACAAGATCAAAGACAACTAGAAAAATGTTAAAAACAACTATTAGAATATGAAAGACAACTACAATAATATGAAATACGACCAAGAGAAGAGTACAACTAGAAAAGATGACAGACAACTAGTACAACATGAAAGACAACCAGAACACTATGAAAGACAACCAGTAGAAGATGACGAGTACTAGTCGGAGGAACCGTCCACCCAGGCAATAGGGCCTTCGTATAGCCTGGGTGGACAGTTTCTTCGATAACCGAGACATAGGTGGGAGCTACGTT
Source organism: Carex kokanica (assembly GCA_025461125.1). NCBI lineage: Eukaryota > Viridiplantae > Streptophyta > Magnoliopsida > Poales > Cyperaceae > Carex > Carex kokanica. The sequence continues at coordinate 652,129 of JAJGRX010001121.1, forward strand.
TGTTCTACTTTCCGGTAATATGCTTCTTAGTTACTAGCTCAAAGGTTACCTATGTGACATCTCTACATTTCACATGGAAACTTGTGCGCTTCTAATGGTTGTTTAGGCGTCAACAAAACTTCAACTGGAAGAATGTGTCTTTCTAACAGACAACTTTAATCCACATAGGAAACTTCAACCGTTACAGGCAGCAGATTGGCGTTTTTATATCCAGTTAGTTAGTATTACTCATTTTCTTGCTATCCGAAAAAACTATTGTTGTGTCTACATCCTTAGAGATGAAAATTTAACAACCCACCAACTCGCTAATCGGGCATGAATAGACCAATTCGCCTTCTTTGGAGCCACGTATCCAGTCTTTCCAGACATAACAATATAGGAGATTAGTCAAGTAGTGCTTTGTAGAGGTTATTATTGTCAGATATTTTGTATTATAGAATAAGGCAACCCTATGTAATATCAACTTGTAATCGGACATGCAATACAATCTCCTACGGACTTTCAACAAAAAAAAGAAATATTGATGAAATTGAGCGATTAGAAATAACAATAAATTTATTTTTACTACTAAATTTAGATATATATATCTATCATAACTTTAGATATTTATGCATCAAAACTTTAAATTTAGTTATTTTCCCATTCAAATTCATTCATTTTATTTATATCCCCATTTTTTAATTCATTTTTTTTAAACCTTGATAGAGGCTGCGAAATCTAATTAATTAAAAACCCTAATTACCACTATCCAATCAGTATCCGATCCGTTTTCACCCCTAGTACGGGCATATCAATATCAGCTCCAATCTCAACACATGCTACTATTATTATTATTATTGGTTAGAGCAGTGAAATTCAAACTGGTCAAATTCTAGACTCAAGGTCGAGCGACGTCGTGGAAGCGAGCCTGTTAATCCTACAAAATAGGTGTGATCAAAGAGTCCGGATCCCCTAATATAACTCAATTTTTGGGTTTTGCATCTCCACCCTTTGTTTTCCTGGAGGGCTCAGATTTAATAGAATTTAATCTCTCATACCCAAAGCACTGCCCCTTTTTTTCTTTCGCTGAAGCACAACGCAGTGCGTAGAAACTCCTCCAACCTCTTGAAGGATGTGTGTTTTGAAAGTTATTTCTTTTAATGATAATTTATATGTTGTTCATGATTTTATTACGAATGTTATTATTCATACTCCTTGAGGTTATATCTTTGGAAGTGTTCAAGAAGATGCTATTGGTCTTGAACCATAGAATTCCTAAGATGAGAAATATTTAATCACTAAATAAGTTCACAATCGTGGTAATTAAGGAGGAACATTAATTACCAAGGATTATCATTTAATGACATGAATATATAAAAGTGTGTATTTTATATATAGAACATGACCTAAATGAATGGAACATTATATGGATTGTGTTTTGTGTTGCACCAAAAGGTGATGCACAAAGTTTCAGTACAGTAAACTGTACCTTTTAAACCTTAAATACACCTTCGGTTCAGACTGCAAGTGCACAGTCCTATCGAGTAGTATATTGTCGGGTATCGATCACAGGGACGGTTTGACAATTACCGGACTTTACTTAAACTACAGAGATTCTAGAAGTCTGCAAAGGTTGATTTGGTATATTACGTTTCCTAACAGTTCAAATAACAGTAATTAAAAGCAGTAAAGTAAAGTTTGATTTGGGTTTAATTAATTAAAAAGGAGTTCCTAGGGTTTCTGATTTCATCTCAGCCAAGCCTCAAGGTGCCCGGTCCGTGCACTTTCATGCACGGGCCGTGTACTCTCGTACACGGTCCGTGTGGCCCTCGAGTTAATACAGCAGCTACTGGTTTCTGTGTTGATTTTCCTGTGCAGGGTTCTATTGACCGAACCCAAAGTACCTAGACCTCAACTCTCGCATGTTGGCTTAATTACTCGGTGCGGGATTCAATTTCTGCCCTCCTAGGGTTCTCAAACCTCAACTTTCGCTTGTTGGTTTAATAATCCTAAGTCACTTGTTGGTTTACTAAAGATATCCTCGATCTCTCGATACGAGGAAAAGTTCACCTCTCGGCTACTACTTGGTTTCACCTCTCGGATCGTAACCTATCTCAAATACTTAGTTTGGTCGAGTGAATATCAAGGTTATTTATATTCCATTTAGATGAGGCCTTTCATCTAGCGGATTAACAATTCAATTCAAACAATTTCCACTAAGCAATAAAATACTACACAAGCAAGCAAGCACAAGATTCAACACAAATTCCAAGTAACTAGCAAATAAAACTAAGCATTCGACTACATCATAACCCTAGAAACATAAAAGTCTACTCAAGCATGATTAAAAAGCAAAAACAAGTAGTAATAATGAAGTTCATGACAAAACTCAAAGAAAGAGATGAAGAATCGTCTCCCCCTTCTTCTCCAAGCCAAGATTTCTTCCCAAGAGCCAGCCGTCCTTTTTAGGTCTGTAATCTCCTCCCTTTAATGCCCAAAATCGCGTATTCAAAGCCTTCATTTTCGACCTCCCCAGCTGGCATCTCTTTCCATCGCCAGACTGGACTTCCGGATTTTCTGTGCACGGTCCGCACAAGAATGTGTACGGACCGTGTGCCTGTGCGTTTGAGTTAAGAAATTTAGCCTCTTCGCGAGAACTCTCTGTCCGATCGGGCGGTTAGTGTACGGTCCGCACAAGAATGTGCACGGACCGTGTGAAAATGTGTCAAAGGCAGAATCTTCCTTGTTTTTCGCCCGTTCTCTGCAAATCAATAAACAAAGCATAGCAGTACCACATTCTATTGATATTTGAATGAAATGTTCTCACTTTTAGGCTTTTAGGCACAGGTTTATACATGAATTGGGGTCGGAATATAGACATAATGGAGAGATATCAAATTCCCCCAAGCTGAAATCTTGCTTGTCCTCAAGCAAAAATCTCAACTTAGGCATATGAGCCAGTTCTTGGATTTACCTAAATGCAGTTAAATTATTAAAAGCGACAAATTTGCATGATCTTGCATTCGTTAGAAACTTATGAGAATCTTTTTGGATGATAATTTGGATTTCCCTTGTTCCATTTTGATTCAACCCACAATTCGATCAATTAAATCTCATAATCAAATATGCCTTAATACTTGTGAAAACTAGTAACCCGAATCCATCGATAGTTCATTTTTTTTTATTTTTTTTTATTTTCAATCTATGCCCCTTCATTTGTGGTATTTTATATATTTTTTAGCTCCCCCAAGCTTGTTACAAGCTTGGGTTAGAAAGTTTGCGGATTTAGTGTGTTGATATATTTATATACTTTCACAATTTGGGAGACGAGCTCAAAGGCGCCTTGTAAGACTTATTGCCAGTACTCTTATTTTCTCCATATTTTAATACATCATGAATACACACATTCAATGGCATTCTTTCATACCAATGGATATCCCAATCCTTCTTTTATTTAAAATCCCAATTCCCTATTTTTAAAAGGCATAGTTCAGTTTCAAAATGCTTTCTCGATACAATTCAAGTTTTTATTTTCTCAAAATCTCAAAACATCTTATCTTATGCAATTCTCTCAATCGAACATAGGGTTATTTCTAATTTCACAACTTCATCCGAATTATAACCAAAAATTTTCAAATTAGCTCCTTATTCCAACAATCACACAAATTTATCACTAAAGTGCAAGAAAAAGTAAATATGACCTAAATGCAAAAATGCAACTACATGCAACTATCATCCCCCCCAAGCTTAGTTCGAGCATTGTCCTCAATGCTTTCGAACATGCAACTAAAAAAAAATAAAATAGATAATAAAAAGTAAAACAAAAGCCTGGGGTGAAGAGAACGAACCTTATCAGTAGTCGGTGGAGGGGTCAGAGTCGAACCACCAGTCGCGCATCGCATCCTCAATGTCTCCTAGCCTGGTCCCATAGGCGTCGAGGTGTGCGCCAAACTCACTGAGTCGAGTAGTCTGGCTAGTGGTCTGGCGCTGAATGTCTAGAATGGAAGTGCCCTGCTCCTGCTGGGTGGAACGGATGTCTGTCATCAACCGGTAAAGATCCCGAATAGTCGGGTCAGCAGGGTAGGAGCCCGCAGGGGCTGGTGTGACAGGTGGCTGGTGGGAGGAGCTAGGTATGTCCGTCGCAGGGACGGGATGAGGTGCAGAAGTGGCAGTGATAAGCCAAGTGGCGGGGTCATCGAAAGAGAGGGGTGCAGTAAATGGAAGCTCGCGCTGAGTACCATCCTCAAAGCGCCAATAGTAGCGGTCCATGTGACCAGCAGCACCCCGCACGGTCCTCGTGAAATGGGCTAAACGAAACCCCTCAGTGTCAAGAGTAGTGGGACCTCTACATGGCTCACGTCCAGGGTCATCTATGGCAAGACGCTCCTTGATGAGGGTGACATATGCTCCAATTTTTATCTTGCCACCCGACCGAGTCGAACCCTGGAGACCGATCCAGTGATGAACCATAAGCATGGCAAGGTCTGGACGGTCTGGATCAGTGCGAAGCATCTGATCAATCAGAAGAAGGTCATCCTTGTTCGCGCGGTTGACTGTCTCACCGCGCGCGAAAATGGTGCATGCAAGAGCCCGCTGGACAATGCGGATAACAGGGTGTGAAATGAAACGGGCTTTGAACTCGTGGTTATCGGCCCCTTGTTTGCCGGTTAGCATGGCCCAGAATGTGTCTTTCTCCAGTTCTTCGCGAAAGGTCAGATCCTCAATGGTTGGTACGGCGTGAAAGCCGAACCAGATGCGGAGAATGCGAAGGTAAACTTTTTGAGTGGAGTTACACAACCTGAACTTGATGTAAGGATCATCATGTTCATCAACTTTGAGTTGGAGAGAGGAGAGAAACTCGTGGGTATCGACCTTGTATGATTCTTTGTCTAGGAGCCAAAAAGAACGGTCAAACCCGATTCTCTCAGTGAGTCGGAGGAAATCCTCCTGAACTCCGAATCGAGCCAGCGTCGGCATGTCAATTCTTTGAGTGTTTTCGAACACTCTGGTGGATAGGTTTTTAAAAAATTTTAACATCCGTTTAGTGGGGATGCGAAAATTACCCATCTCGTATGGTGCCGCAGAGTCTGTGTACTCTCCAGAGGAGTACTCTTGGTCGTCAGAATCGTATCGTTCCGGGGAAGATGGAGGAGAGGGGGGTGGTGGTGGTGGTGGGTGTCGTTTCTCATGGGCGCGTTTGCTACGATTTCACGTTGCATGGTGGGGATTTTGGTTTTGTACGGGCTGTGTGGTGTTATGTGCGGACCGTATGGCAGTGGTTTTCTCCTCTGGTTGGTGACAGGTTAGTGTGCGGGCCGTGTGGAGTTTTGTACGGTCCGTACGGGTTTTGGTTTGGAGTTGAGAAAAATGGCGGCCGCGATTTTTGGTGAAAATCAAAGAAAGGGAGAGAGAGATCTAGAGAAATGGAGAAAATCAAAGAAAAGAGAGAGAGAGGGAGAGAGATACCGTGTAGAGGAGGCGGCGCCAAGAAGAAGGGAGAAGAGAGAAGTGGCGGAGTAGATCGGCGAAGAAGAGTAGCGGCGGTGAGAAAAAGGAGAGAGGCGGCGGCGATCGGCAGCGGGAGAAGGAAAAATCGGCGAGGGTCGGCGGAGAACAGTGGCGGCGGCGGGGCTTGGGTTGCACGTGGGGTTTGCTCGGACCGTATGGAGGAAAGCGACAAAAGTTAGGGTGGGGTGGGTGGGGTGGTCCTTTAAAAAGGGAGAGGTGGAGCCGATGGGTCGTGACTCTTCGGATCGCGCCTGGTGGATTTGTACGGTCCGTATGAAGTTTTGTGCGGGCCGTGTGCGCGTGAAGAAATCCGAAAATCCTCTCTGACTTGAAATCGGTTAAGACACGGTCCGTGTGGAATTTTTGTACGGTCCGTGTGTTTGGAAAGAATTCTGAAAATCCTCTCTCACTTGTTTTCCTCCTACTTGATCAGAATGTAAAAATGCAGAATGAAAAATTAATGAAAATAACTGAAATAAAACTTGTAGACATGCAAAAATAAAAATAAGAAAAATAAAATAAAAAAATAAAAAAATAAAAAAATTGCTTGGGTTGCCTCCCAAGAAGCGCTTGTTTTAGGTCTCGAGCTTGACCACCTTCCTCTAAGTCTCGGTTGGAGCGGGGTCAGAGAGAGCCTAAACAAACCGCTCGTTGAGAGAGTGATCAGCAATATAGTTCTTGAGATGCTGACCATTGACCTTAAAGGTCCCGCATTCTTCGTTTGCAATGTCAACTGCACCGAAAGGGTACACCTTCTTCAATTCAAATGGGCCTGACCATCTTGATTTGAGCTTACCTGGAAAAAGTCTTAACCTAGAGTTAAATAAGAGTACAAGATCTCCTTCCCTGAATTCACGAGGCGTGACGCGTTTGTCATGGATCCACTTTGTTCTTTCTTTGTAGATCCTTGCATTCTTATAGGCGTTTAGACGCATCTCCTCCAACTCGTGCAAGTTAAGGATGCGTTTGTCTCCAGCTGCAAGCATGTCCATGTTGATTGCTCGCGTGGCCCAGAACGCCTTGTGCTCAATTTCGACTGGTAAGTGACACGGTTTCCCGTACACTAGCTTGAAAGGACTCATGCCAATCGGTGTTTTGAAGGCTGTTCGATAGGCCCAGAGTGCATCACTCAGCTTGAGCGACCAGTCCTTCCTTGTTCTTGCCACGGTTTTTTCCAAGATGGATTTGATTTCCCTGTTAGAAATTTCAGCTTGACCGTTAGTTTGAGGGTGATAAGAGGTGGATACCTTATGTGTGACCCCATGTCGGCTCAAAAGATTGTCGAACTGTCGGTTGATGAAGTGCTTGCCCCCGTCAGTGATAACAGCACGAGGCACTCCAAAACGAGGAAAAATAACATCTGTGAACAGCCGCTTCACTGCGTTTGAATCAGCCGTGCGACACGCCACCAAGATATACTCGTACCCGCGAGATGACGGGAATGGTCCCATGAAATCTATGCCCCATGCATCGAAAATCTCTACCTCCAGAATGGAGTTTAGAGGCATTTCACTGCGCCTTGTTATGTTCCCGGTTCTCTGACACCGATCGCAAGCGAGAACAAAGGCTCGTGTATCTTTGAAAATAGTGGGCCAATAGAAACCGGATTGCAATACCTTAGCGGATGTCTTAGAAAACGAGGCATGTCCTCCATAAGCAAATGAGTGGCAGTGTGCAATAATGGAGCTTGTCTCATTGTATGGAACGCAGCGTCTGAATATCCCATCAATTCCAACTTTGAAAAGGAAAGGATCCTCCCAAAAGTAGTACTTGGTGTCTGATCTGAGCTTCTTCCTTTGCTGGAAGGTCATTGTGGTAGGCAGTACTCCGGATGCAAGATAGTTTGCGAAATCTGCATACCAGTGTGTCGAGTTGGAGTGTGCACGGTCTGTATGGATTGGTGTACGGTACGTGTGATGGTGTGTACGGACCGTGTACAGGGATTCCATATTAGTGTTTATGGATAGCAGTTGTTCGTCTGGAAATGAGTCATTAATTGGCAGTTTGGTGGCACTGTTATCCTCCCAATGAAGTCGAGATAAATGGTCGGCCACAGAATTTTCAACTCCTTTCTTGTCTCTGATTTCTAGATCAAATTCCTGCAAAAGAAGAATCCATCTGATTAATCTGGGTTTTGCGTCTTTCTTATTCAAAAGATACCTGAGTGCGGCATGGTCTGTGTAGACAATTATTTTCGAGCCAACTAAGTATGATCTAAACTTGTCGAGCGCAAATACAACGGCGAGAAGCTCCTTCTCAGTTGTTGTGTAGTTCATCTGGGCCGCGTCTAGCACCTTGCTAGCATAGTAGATAGCGCATGGCATCTTGTCTTTCCTTTGCCCAAGAACTGCCCCGACTGCATAGTCACTCGCGTCGCACATGAGCTCGAATGGTAGAGACCAGTCAGGTGGTTGCAAGATAGGCGCTGAAATGAGAGCTTCTTTTAATCTGCAAAAAGACTTGACACAATCATCTGTAAAAACAAAGTCAGAATCTTTAATGAGTAAATTGGTCAGTGGTTTCGCGATTTTCGAGAAGTCTTTGATGAAGCGGCGGTAGAACCCCGCATGGCCTAGAAAGCTTCGGACACCCTTAACATTGGACGGGGTCTCGAGTTTCTCAATTACCTCTATTTTTGCCTTGTCCACTTCAATTCCTTTGGAAGTGACAACATGTCCTAGAACAACACCTTCTTGTACCATGAAGTGACATTTCTCCCAATTGAGAATCAAATTCACTTCCTCGCATCTCTGCAAAATCTTACAAAGGTTTGTCAAACAAGAATCGAAAGAAGTACCATAGACAGAAAAATCATCCATAAAAATCTCGACTTCTTTTTCAATGAAATCAGAGATAGCCATCATGGCTCTTTGAAAAGTTGCCGGTGCATTGCAAAGACCAAAGGGCATCCTACGGTATGCATAGGTACCATATGGGCATGTAAAAGTGGTATTTTCTTGGTCCTGTGGATGGATAGGTATTTGAAAGAAACCAGAATAACCATCGAGATAACAAAAATAAGAGTGATTTGCAAGCCTTTCAAGGAGTTGATCAACAAAGGGTAATGGAAAATGATCCTTGCGCGTGGCCGTGTTGAGCTTTCGGTAGTCTATGCACATCCTCCAGCCGGTCACGACACGTGTTTGGATCATCTCATCCTTGTCATTTTTCACTACTGTTGCTCCTCCTTTCTTCGGCACCACATGGACAGGGCTTACCCATTTGCTGTTAGAAATCGGGTAGATGATACCTGCTTCAAGAAGTTTTAAAATTTCTTTTTTTACTACCTCCCTCAGATTTGGGTTGAGCCGTCTCTGGTGTTCAACAGATGGCTTGTGATATTCTTCCAGCAAGATTCTGTGCGTGCAGATGGTTGGGTCGATCCCTTTCAAGTCCTTGATTGAGTATCCGATCGCACCTTTATGAGCTTTCAACTTCTCCAAGAGTTTGGCGGTCTGATCGGAGTTGAGATCTGCATTTATAATCACTGGACATGTTTTATTTGGTCCAAGGAACTCATACCTGAGATTAGCTGGAAGAGGTTTGAGTTCGGGAGTCGATTGCTCCATCTGGGCTGGTGTACGGTCCGTGCAAGAGTTGTGCGGTCCGTGTTCGGTTCCCGTGTGAACTGTGTGCTCCCCTTGTGCCTCCTTGTTCTCCAGCTTCTCTGATGTTGTTGTACGGTCCGTGTGTGGTTCATACGGTCCGTGTGTTAGTTCCAGATCGTGAAATGTAGCTTCTGCTGCACAAATCGAATCCCGCTCGCTTGTTTCAACCTGCAATTCGGATAAATAGTTGGAATGATACCTTAGCGAGCTATTGACTTGCTCAAGAAAGTAGTCCTCGGCCAAATCTGTCAAGCATTCTTCGATCACATCTACTCTGAAGCATGACTCGGTTGATGAGGGATACTTCATGGCTCGATCAATTTGGAACCGTACTTTCTCCTCTCCAATGTTCAGGGTCAATGTTCCTTTATGCACATCAATTATTGCACCTGCAGTTCTTAGAAAAGGTCGTCCCAGAATAATGGGGACTTCCTTATCCTCTTCCATTTCCATTACAACAAAATCAGCAGGTACATAGAATTTACCAACCTGAACCGGTACATCTTCCACTATTCCAAGTGGTAATCTTACCGAGGAATCTGCCAGTTGCAGAGTCATTCGCGTAGGTCTGAGCTCACCTACTCCCATTTGATCGAAGATGGTGCGTGGCATGAGACTCACGCTAGCTCCCAAGTCGCACAAAGCTTTCTTGATCGTGGCTTTCCCTATGGTGCAAGGGATAGAAAACTTACCAGGGTCTTCCAGTTTGGGTGGTAGCTCGCTCCTCAGAATAGCACTGCACTGTTCCGTCAGTTTTACCGTCTCGTGTCCCCCCAAGCTTCGTTTGTTGGAAAGGATATCTTTGAGGAACTTGGCGTATGTGGGCATTTGGGTCAAAGCTTCGGTGAATGGAATGGTAATGTGCAATTGCTTGAGAACATCGATGAATTTAGCGAATTGTTCATTCAGTCTTGTATCAACTAGCCTCTGAGGAAAGGGTACAGGTGGCCGGTACGGTGGAGGTTTCTCAGCCCTGTCTTTTTCTGACTTCTATGTACTTCTTGCACGGGCCGTGTGACATCTGCACGGTCCGTGTGAACAGTCGTTTCAATGTTTCCTGCTGATTGTTCGGGCACTGCACGGTCCGGATGGTCAGTTTCTTCAGCAGGTGGGGAATGCACAGTCCGTGTGGAATCTGTACGGCCCGTGTCTTTGATAAAGGGATCAGTTGCAATGACTGGAGGTGTGATTCTCTCTTGGTCAGATGTTTGCACGGGCCGTGTAACATCTGCACGGTCCGTGTATGTCAGCGATTTGTCAGGCATGGCAGGTCCTTCGTATTGGATCCCACTTCTCAATGTCACCGCCTTAGCTTCTCCTCTGGAGTTTACCTCTGGTTGGCTGGGTAGCCTTCCTGGCGGTGTAAGGCTTGTGTTGACTTTGTCGCTTATTTGCTCTATCAACTTGTTCTGAGCAGCTAACTGAGCGTTCATTTGAGCATTCATTGTTTGCATCTGTTCGAACATCATCTGGTTCATTTTTCCTTGCTCATGCATAAAGTCATTATATGGTTTAGGAGGACCTGATTGAGCTGTTCGATTGTTGGAATTGTTGAAAGATGCATTTTGGTAGAAGTTTCGGTTATTGTTGCTGCCAGATGGATTGTTGAAGGAGTTGTTGAAAGAGGGATTGGAAGAATTGCTGAATGGTGCAGGGTTGTTTTGTTTCCACCTCCAGTTTTGTTGCTCAACCGGGTCTTTCGAGTAAGATCGGTTGAAAGGAGGTTTTGGAAAGTAGGATGGTTCATTGTTGAGAGAGTTGACTTGCTCGGTTTCTTCATCCCTCTACGCTAGCGGGCATTGCTCGTAAGCGTGACCTTCGTCCCCACACATGACACAAGTTTGTTGTTGCTGGTTGACCGATTTCACACTCAACTTGTCAAAAGCTTTCTGCATAGCATCGAGCTTGGCAGTTAGAGCAGTGATCTGATCGACCTCGAATCGGCCACCTCCTCCAGCTCGGGTGTTATCGCGGCCGGACCATTGTTGGTTCTGAGCCATGTTGTCGATCAGGTCCATGGCTTCAAGAGGTTCCCTTGACATAAGTGCTCCACCTGCAACAACATCAATAGAGGTGCGAGTACTATCAGTCAAACCATCATAAAAGGTCTGAATCAACAACCAATCTGGTATACCATGGTGTGGACAAGAGTATTGCAATTCCCTAAACCTTTCCCATGCCTCATTCAATGGTTCATCAGGTCTTTGCTTAAAACTGGTTAACTGGGTCCTAACCTTAGCAGTTCTTTTGTGAGGGAAAAATCTAGTTAGAAACAGTTTAGACAATTCCCTCCAAGTTGTTACCGAATCCCTTGGCAAAGACCCTAACCATTTCTTGGCTTTATCTCTAAGAGTAAAAGGAAATAATGCGAGTCTAATGTAATCAGTGGTTGCACCATTAGTTTTAATGGTTGTGCAACACTCAAGAAATGTCTGAAGGTGAGCATGTGGATCTTCATGATCCAGTCCATGGAAAGTGTTCTGCTGCACGATGTTGACAACACCGGGATTGAAGTTCGGTTGGTTTCCGACAATCCTTGGCAGTCTGATTGCTCCCCTCACATCTCCAGCTCTTGGCACATTGAATTCTCGCAAAGTCCTCGGGACAAAGTCAGCCATGTCATCATCAGAGTCGTGGACATCATTCCCGTTCTCTTCTCTGTCATTTTCGTTGTCATTCATGTCTCCTCTGCTCTGGTTGTCGGAATGCACGGACCGTGTGTCTTCTGTACGGACCGTGTGCAGAGGTGGTGGTGCAGGAATAGCTGTGTTCTGAATTTGAGTTGGATCTGGAGGAGTTTCTGTGTTCGAGGTTTGTGCTCTGCTCCTCAGATTGTAGTCACCCTTGGGTGGTAGTACGTTTTCCAGCTTGATCCTGTGGTGAGAGAAAATTAAAAGAAAAAGTTAAAATCTAGAATTTTAGCAAAATAAGCAAACATCCAAAATTTTTAATGCCCTTCCCCGGCAACGGCGCCAAAAACTTGTTGCACCAAAAGGTGATGCACAAAGTTTCAGTACAGTAAACTGTACCTTTTAAACCTTAAATACACCTTCGGTTCAGACTGCAAGTGCACAGTCCTATCGAGTAGTATATTGTCGGGTATCGATCACAGGGACGGTTTGACAATTACCGGACTTTACTTAAACTACAGAGATTCTAGAAGTCTGCAAAGGTTGATTTGGTATATTACGTTTCCTAACAGTTCAAATAACAGTAATTAAAAGCAGTAAAATAAAGTTTGATTTGGGTTTAATTAATTAAAAAGGAGTTCCTAGGGTTTCTGATTTCATCTCAGCCAAGCCTCAAGGTGTCCGGTCCGTGCACTTTCATGCACGGGCCGTGTGTAATGTACACGGTCCATGTGGCCCTCGAGTTAATACAGCAGCTACTGGTTCCTGTGTTGATTTTCCTGTGCAGGGTTCTATTGACCGAACCCAAAGTACCTAGACCTCAACTCTCGCATGTTGGCTTAATTACTCGGTGCGGGATTCAATTTCTGCCCTCCTAGGGTTCTCAAACCTCAACTTTCGCTTGTTGGTTTAATAATCCTAAGTCACTTGTTGGTTTACTAAAGATATCCTCGATCTCTCGATACGAGGAAAAGTTCACCTCTCGGCTACTACTTGGTTTCACCTCTCGGATCGTAAACCTATCTCAAATACTTAGTTTGGTCGAGTGAATATCAAGGTTATTTATATTCCATTTAGATTAGGCCTTTCATCTAGCGGATTAACAATTCAATTCAAACAATTTCCACTAAGCAATAAAATACTACACAAGCAAGCAAGCACAAGATTCAACACAAATTCCAAGTAACTAGCAAATAAAACTAAGCATTCGACTACATCATAACCCTAGAAACATAAAAGTCTACTCAAGCATGATTAAAAAGCAAAAAACAAGTAGTAATAATGAAGTTCATGACAAAACTCAAAGAAAGAGATGAAGAATCGTCTCCCCCTTCTTCTCCAAGCCAAGATTTCTTCCCAAGAGCCAGCCGTCCTTTTTAGGTCTGCAATCTCCCCCTTTTAATGCCCAAAATCGCGTATTCAAAGCCTTCCTTTTCGACCTCCCCAGCTGGCATCTCTTTCCATCGCCAGACTGGACTTCCGGATTTTCTGTGCACGGTCCGCACAAGAATGTGTACGGACCGTGTGCCTGTGCGTTTGAGTTAAGAAATTTAGCCTCTTCGCGAGAACTCTCTGTCCGATCGGGCGGTTAGTGTACGGTCCGCACAAGGATGTGCACGGACCGTGTGAAAATGTGTCAAAGGCAGAATTTTCCTTGTTTTTCGCCCGTTCTCTGCAAATCAATAAACAAAGCATAGCAGTACCACATTCTATTGATATTTGAATGAAATATTCTCACTTTTAGGCTTTTAGGCACAGGTTTATACATGAATTGGGGTCGGAATATAGACATAATGGAGAGATATCATTTTGTGTCATTAATGTTTCCATTGTGTCTTTAGAATCTTAGATATGAGTGTGTAGGTTTTTGACATGAGAAGTATATAATGTGATTGCTATTTAAATACTATCTTTTGATAGGAATGAGATAGTAGTTTGTTGTGTACAACTTGTGCAGGAGAAATCTATATGTTAATATTGCCATTGTTCCTCGATTTTGAGTTATGATATTACTAGACCCCTTGGTAAAGTGGAATTATATCGCATGCAATATAACTGATGTAGTTATAATTATAATTCACTTGAGAGACCAAGAAAATGAATATAATGCAAGAATGACACGATCCTATTTTGCATATTATTCATAATATCATGTGACAAGGATATACACGAAATTAGTGGATCGAGTAAATGAGTACTATGTCGTTTGGATAACTATAATGTAATGATAGAACCTCTTATAGTCAATAATATAAAGTTTTATATTATTGCCAAGATGACAAGGATCCTCTATACGGTCACACCAATTGAAGAGAAACAACGAGTATTTTACATTTCATAATGATGTATAAGATAAAATATATAAGATGAAATGCTAAAATAAAATGTCATAATATGACATGCTTAGACCATAAATAAATTTGTGAAGTTATGCAAATATTATTTGGTATAATGTTTGAATGCATTATAAGAATAATAGAGACATTGCATAATAGAATAATATGACTAATATTATTTGTTCATAAATTAATTTATCAAACCAAACACAAGATGAGATTAAAGAAAGCATGAGATGGCTAAACAAGGCTAGTGGCATTTGTGTAATTGATTCAAACCTTACACAAAGAGTTGCCCTAACCCTTGCCTATTTAAGGGGCATAATTGGGGGGAAATGTGATCCTTTTTCAGCCACTAACCCTAGTTGAAAAATGCTCTATTGAGCAGCCCCTTTCTCCCTTCTCTAGGCCAAAAAAAATTAGAGGGTTTTGCTTCTAGGCCGAAAAGTTCAAGGAAGGAGTCTCCTCTCTCATCTTTTCTTGTTAGGTGGTTGGATCTAAGCTCTAAACTTCACATCCATCTATCTAAGTGGTGTGTTAGTTTGTTGTTTAGGTTCAAGGTGAACCAAGGGGTGGAAGGTGCTTCCAAAAGAGAGGTGGTTTCCAAGAGATCTAGAAGGGAAATCGACTTCCCTCTAATCAAGAGATTTGACAATCTCTTTAGGTAAAAAGATCTACATCCTCTCTAACAATAATATAGATGAGATTTGTTTATTCTATTTAGTGCACATTAGGTGTTTGTTGAAATGCTTAAGAGAAAATCTTACTTGCTATTGTCATACAAATGAGGTCCTTTGTGTATTGAGCCAAGTGGTGATAGGAAAATTTTAATTTCTCACCATATAGGCATACACATGAAATCCCAACACCTCTCTCTCTCTCTCTCTCTCTCTCTCTCTCTCTCTCTCTTTCATCTGTTCTCTTCTCCACCAACCCAGCTTGTATCAGCCTCAGTCACAAATTTCGTTGCCTCGTACAGCCACCCTCGCTCTTTCCGTCGACCTCCCTATCCACTGATAGGTCAAAATCAGAGCTAATAATATTTATAACCTAATTGTCTACTTTATGAATGATTCACAAGCGTATTAATCTACCGTATAGTATAGATCAGGGTGTCGGTCCACAGGGATAATGTATTAAAGAATAAGCAGGTCTAGGTTTAGTTGGTTGTTTGTTTGATTTGGTTGTTTGGATAAGTTCAGTTATCGAGACAATTAGTATTAAAGCAAAGGTTATGTGTACATAAGAAGATTTCTAGGGATTAGGCTTTCTATCATTCTTACTCGTTTAATCTAGTTTCTGGTTGAAAAGCAATTTTATGCGATGCTGTCACCAACCGCATGCGAATGCTAAACTTGTCAATTATAGTTTCTAATCTCCAATCGAATGTCGCATGTAGTTTGATCAGAACTGTATGCAATACCTGAACTAGTACCAAATGCAAATCTGAGGGCTACTAATCCTAGTTTAGTACTGCTCACAAGTACGCTGCAACACCCTAATCGAAAAGGACTGGTAAGGGGATAAGACCCATACTTTACCCTAATCAATTGCATAGAGATCAATGATAAGTCTCCATTACCAAGACTAGATAGATTTAAGTTCACAGTTACGTCCTTCCTTATTACCTTCCGTAGTTGAAATAACCGAGATTACCCCACTAGTAACCTATAGAATGTGATGTTCGTCTACACATCTATAAACTAATAGGTTTCTAACTGAGATTGGATCACAAGGAATCAATAGTTACGTCTATCTCCCTTATTGGATCTAGATAATCGTACCCTAATCCTAATAGGTCAACCTTATACGCCTAAACACTATAGTGTGGCTATCACTATACGGACGAGGTTAGCACGCACCAAATTAAGATTGAAATACAAAGAATAAAGTGCAGTAGAATTCAGATCAAGCGGATAAGATAAATAAAATGAAACTATTAGATTAAACTCAAAAGAATTCAAGATTACAAGCCATCACCCTAGAAAGGTGTTGCTTAGTCTCTCATGGCGATATCAACAATGAAAGCAAATACAAGAGACATGATAAAAGCAGTAAAAGAGAGAGATATGGAAGGAATTCACCTAAAGAGTCTCTCTTGATCTTCTACCGTCTCTATCTCTTGGCCTTCTTCTAACCCTAACTATAATGGAGTTTTTATGATATTTCTAATTGGCTTTCTTAGCAAACCCTAGATCTAGTCTATTTATAGTTTACTAAGATATCTACCATCCATCATGTGTTAGTGGGCTTAATGGAACTTGGCTGCCAAGTTTACTGTTATAACTGATGTCTGTCAGTTATTGCATGCTGTTGAGGGGGGTTGCATGCAGTTGGACATACATTTGCATGGAATTCCTGTGCTGCGTTATTCTTCTCTATTGCAGTGCACCTTTTATGCCTTGGGAGGTTCCACTTGCATGTGAATGGATGGACAACCGCATAGTTGAGACCTGCTTGTCCATAATGCTTCGTTATATGCCTGTTTTAGCCCTAAAAACACCAGAAGAAGGCCAAGAGATAGAGACGGCGTGTAGAAGATCGAGAAAGACTCTCTAGGTGTATTCCTTCCATATCTCTCTCTTTTACTACTTTTATCATGTCTCTTGTATCTTTCATTATTGATATCACCATGAGAGGCTAAACAACACCTTTCTAGGGTGAAGGCATGCAATCTTAAATTCTTATAAGTTTAATCTAGTAGTTTCATTTTATTTATATTTGCGCTTGATCTGAATTATACTGTACTTTATTCTTTGTATTTATATCTTAATTTGGTGCGTGCTAACCTCGTTCGTATGGTGATAGCTACACCATAGTGTTTAGGCGTATAAGGTTGGCCTATTAGGATTATGGTATCATTATCTAGATCCAATAAGGGAGATAGACGTAATTATTGATTCCTTATGATCCGATCTCAGTTAGAAATATATTATTTTATAGATTTGCAGACGAACGTCGCGTTCTATAGATTAATAGTGGGGTAATATCAGTTATTTCAACTACGGAAGGTATAAAGGAAGGACGTAATTGTGAACTTAAATCCTTCTAGTCTTGGTAATGGAGACTTATCATTGATCTTTATGCAATTGATTAGGGTAAAGTTTGAGTCACATTCCCTTACCAGTCCTTCTCAATTAGGGAGAGATGGAGAGAAGGAGAGCGACATGAGAGGCACTGGCATCGGGTGGACAGGGAGGTTGACAGAAAGAGCGAGGGGGACTGAGGCGAGTACAAGGAAGTGAAATTTGTGGCTGAGGTTGATGCGAGCTGGGTCGGTGGAGAAAAGAACGGGAGAGAGACCGGAGGAATTTCTACACTACAGCGTTGTGTTTCAGCGAAAAAAAGAAAAAAAAGAGAGCAGTGCTTTGGACAGGAGAGATGAAATTCTATTAAATCTAAATCCTTCTTTAAAACGGTGGAGATGCAAAACCCAAAAATTGGATTACATTAGGGGATCCGGACTTGTGATCAAATAGCTCTCAGCCCATACTGATACAGTTTATCCAATATGACCAGAAATTCTACGGTCTTCCGATATTCTGCAGCGATTGTATCGTATAATGCATATAATTTTAAAAACATAATGCTTATAAATTTATTAAATTTTGAATTTTATAGAAAGAATTAAACATTTGGGAATATTCCGGAAACAAATTTTAAATAATTCGTAGAATTTATGTGCAATTTAAAATTAATTAAAAAATCATCTCATTTAATTTATTTGTTCAGAAAGATGTTAAAAACAAAATGTTTGCGAATAATTTGAGAATCATGTTGGGAAATCATAAAGGCCAAACAATTACGCCTTATCTAGAGATCAAACAATTACATCTTATCTAGGAGTCAAACACTTACACCCCAGAGAAGGAGACAATTCTCCACCTTAACCTAAGAACCGTCATATGCCAAAGAGACCCAAAACATAAATTAGAAGTGCGGAACATAATATCTGATTTAATGCCGTTTGTCATGGAATATTCAAAGCCTTGGTAGAGCAACAGCCGTCTCCGTGAGCACGAGACAAGTCTTCAATGGCAAGAAACCCTTCTCGCCTTTTCGTCGTATGGTCGTTGATCAAGTCTTTCAAGACAGCAAGATATGACCTTTAATAAATTCTCTCCAAATTTTCTAATGGATTTCTCTTCTCTATTCTTTGATTGTGAAAGAAGAAGAGAAGACATACAGAGCTGTATTTTTTCTAAAGAGAAAAACGTATTTTCAGTTTTTGTACTTTTCTGTGTTATCTTGTGCCTTGGGAACCAATTCTTATATATATAGTAACCTATCTGGTTATTTGCCAACTTGAAAAATGTATTGTTTGCGTCTGCATCAAAAACCGTGCTACATCAAAATTCGTGCGACCGCATTGATATCCGTGTAGCCTACATAATCCTCTTAAATGACGGTTTTCTAAATTACAAATCTCAGAATCAGTCCATCAATAATTTAATTTTTGTCTAAATTGTTCTACACATTTATAAATCACATTCTAATGAATATATTAATTGTCTATTATCTTATTTGATCACTTTAATTGATAACCACATATGAGAGTAATAATTCATAATTAGATTACATAATTAAATCCAACGAATTGGTAATAAATCCAACAAATCATGCTTAATCACCATAAACAAGGCAATACTATGCACAGAAGATCAAAATTTGAGTATGGTGGCACTTTGTGGGCCACAAGAGATACTTGTGGCCATGGTTTTCTCTTTGCCAATTGCCACCTTTTTTGTGGCCGAAGACCCGCACTGTCCATCTCTCTTCTCTCTCTCTGCCCGTTCTCTCTGTATGTGCTAATGTAAGTTATCTTTCCATTATTTGAACTCGATCTGTATATTTTAGTAAAATTTAATTCCTTATTCGCCCCTCCTTTCCTATTTCTCTCTCATATCATGAGTTTTGGTAACTCAGGATCCGGTTTGCTCAAGAGCCCTGCCAGTACTGACTTAACCTATTACTATTTCTTTCTCTTATCAATAAATAGGGTTTCCATTTCCTTGAATGAAGAAATAGCCCATTCAATTTTCGAAATGTAACATTCAATATGAGCATGGGAGGTTGAATTACTGATATCAGCCAATCAAAATCAAGTTCAATAAGTTCTTGTAGGTTGTGATCATTTTATGGAAAGAAATTTCTAATTAGCTTAGTTTCTAAAGAATTTGGCTCAAAACCAGACTTAAAAAGACAATTCTCTGTTTTTTTTTCCTCAGGATCTCGGGATAGACAAATCTGCAGAAACAAAATACTATGAGAACATTTTGAAAAAGTTTCCACCTAGTTAAACTTTGCTTTGTGAGAGGCATACAAAAGTTATATTTCGCATAGTTCAATCATGGCTAGTAAGCTTTCGTCAGGCGCTGTTGCTCTCAAATGCCAAGGCGTTGATTTGAAGAAATCGAATAATTGGGGTCTGACATCTGTGAAAATCTCCCTCTCTTTGCATTCAAATGCGAAATTAAATTCTTGCCGATCGTATGGCTCTCAGAGTACTGAAACCAAGGAGTGTTTGAAGACTTCTGTAGATTGCATGGATTCTAGGTGTGCAGTTGCTTCATTTTCTTCATTTCTTCTTGATCATTACCACTAGTGGGGAAGGTTAAATTAGGAAAAGGCCAAAAAGCAAAGTTCAGCAAAGAGTCTCTCTTTATTGTGGATATAGTACAACAAGTCATACTGCTGCTATTAATCTGTGCATAGAACATTCTGAGCAGGCATTTAAACTACATATATTTTGTGTAGCTATAACTGTTTTTTGTTCTCAATCTTTTCTTCTTTTCTTCTTTTTCTTTTTTTCCCTAGAAAAAATGCCACCAAGTCAAAGGATGGAATCAAGGGGAACTACTCAAGGCAAGGCCTAGCTGAAGCTTGTCGATTTGTTTATAACGATGCAAAATTTGTGAATGAACGTGCTCAGAGCGACATTTTATTGCTTTCTAGGTAAGCATGTTTTACTTTTGTTTACTAATTTTATTTTTAGTACCTTTATTTATTTTTAATCATGCAAATATAACATCATTTCTCTTTGTTCAGGAGCATAAGAAGGTTAAATGATCGAGCCATCCAAGATGTTGCTGTTTTGGGGATGGGCCTCTTTAAACTTGATGGTGTGATGCCTATAAATGAGCTCCTAATCTTATTCGTACTATAATTTTCTAAACACATAGCTGTAATATATGTTTTCAATTTGTAAATATCTTTCAAAATTCTATGTTTCATAGCTCGTGCGAGAAAGGATACAGAGAAGATCGATCATGGTGTGAAGCAAAAAGCAGCTCACTTAAACCAAATAGCCATGGTATAAGTATTATGCCCAGTTAATTGGTGTTAAAGAGTCATGTAAATTTGTTTAGGAATAATGTCTTGAAATACTTTTACATTGCAATGCAGATTTTAGAGGAGAAGGCTCGCTCAGACTTGAAAAGAGCAGCCGATAAGCATTGGAGTGATGGTGCCTTAGAGGTACACGATAAGAATTCATTCTCACTGGTCCATACAAGTGCCAATTAATTGTACAAAACCAAAACAGGAATTACGAAAAGAAAAATAAGAACTGCTTCCGGTTGACATGTTAACTTGACTGGCTAAGTTTTACTAACTTGATGTCAGGCGGATTTGAGACGAGCTGATTTTATTGCAAAACGTCGTGCCATGGAAGATGCCTACATGGCTCTTAAGGTGCTACCAAATATATCTTTCCTTTCTGTTCGAAAAAAAGCATTATAACTTTGTGCGATATTCCAATGCATCTTATTACCTATTAATAATTTTGCTGCTGTAAAATAGCTATACCTCAGGGTATGCAACTGACAATCTCCATTTACTACAATTTTCTTTAAACTTCTCTATTAATACACTTCTTTAAACTTCTCTGTTCCTTTTTTGTTATTTGCAGTTTATCAGGAATATTCATGGCATGATGGCAGGAACTTCATACCAGCAGTGAGTTCCATTCAAAAATTCTATCTAGCATTCATATAATTTTTCTTAAACCTGTATGAGTTCCACTAAATTGCTGTACCGACAGTTGTAACCCTAGTTGGCGCAGTTAAGTATTTAACTGGATTTTAGGGTTTCACTTTTCACTGACACTTTGGCTATGATATTGTCTTGTACCTCTACAACATACTGGTACATGTACCTGTATACTTGGTACAATAGCTGATTGGTTCAGTATTGGGATCCCTAACCGATACATACTGGCTGGTGTACAATTGATTTGTTTCACTGTTTATTCAGTTCTGTGGGAATTAAGTCCTTTACGGAGTTGCAGCATAACTAATTGAAGAAACAATTTCTTCAGGACGACAAAGGAAAGATACTTCTCAGTTAATGATTCGTTAGGATTTATTACCCTAGAAAAAAATGGGATGTCTCTTGATCTACTTGCTCGTCGGGTTTCTTCAGACAGAATAAGTGCCATTGAGGTTATTTCCAAATCCGTCAATTAAATCATTTGGTTTATATCTGCTATTTAATTCTTGCATTCAATGTATTAATAAGCTTTACAAGCTCTATAAAACACTTTCATTGAAACCTTTTTTTTTATGGGGGTATTATAGGACGCTTATTGGAGCATGGCATCTGCATTATCAGAAGCAGATGGGATTGACTACACTGATCCTGAGGAGGTAATTAAATTCTAAAGGTGTCCTTTTTGAAAGAATAAACTTTATGGATACCCACAAGAAATACTATGTCTGTAATATACACTAAAAAATTGGCAATAAAATAATCAAACTTTTGCTGTTAGAACTTTTGGTAGGATTAAACCAAATCCAACTTATTTATTTATTACTATTATTATTATTTTGAATGCTCTACTACTGACATTTCTGTCTTTTTGTTATTGCTATGGGAAGCTGGAACTGCTAGTAGCAACTCTAATAGACCTAGAAGCAATGGATGGGAAAAGTAGTGTTTCTCTGTTGGCTGAATGCTCTAGCTCTCCAGATGTTAACACAAGGTACATTGCTTCAGTACCATACATTTGAATTTGACCATAGAAAATTAATTTTGTTATTTTTAATATTTTTTTATCTCCGTTTATTTTATCAGGAAAGCATTGGCAAATGCACTGGCAGTAGCTCCATCCATGTGGATCCTCGGCAATGCTGGCATGGGTGCTTTACAGGTTAAAAACATAATACTGTTGATAGCTAAATTTTGGTTTGTTAAATTTGTCACCTAATTTTTTGTCCATTTAATCAAAAAGTATTTCTCATAGTTGCCAATACCATGAGTATAATTTTTCAGGTTTCCTTTTGCAACTAATATCATCCATCAGATATGTCATGGTTGAATTATTCTCTATTTCCTAATGTGTTTTTTTTTTCCCACTCGTGATTTGAAATAAGATGAAGAAAAATAAATTTCAATGCTCATTTGAAGTATGAATGAGTAAGTTATGGCTTGGTTGATATTAAATTGTGGGCAATATTTTTTCACTTTCCTGATTTAACATTGATTTTAATAGTTTGGAGGTACCTTCAAATAATCCAATGTTATTCAGAAGTACATTTGGTGATATGCAATTATGGTAAATATGTTGGGTGTTGTGCATAAACCTACCAACAACCAATTGATACAGGAAAAAGTATCTTATCTTATGACTAAAAACTGCATCAATTTTTTTTTTGAAGGTAAGTGGCTTTTATGCCTATAAATCTGTATTTTACACCAATATCATTTATCCAATTGCAGAGATTAGCGAATGATAGTAACCCAGCTGTAGCAGCTGCCGCGTCAAAAGCCATAAATGAATTGAAAAAGCAGTGGGAGTTAGAAGAAGGTGACAGCCTGACATTTAAGATGAATCAGTGTTCACAAGTTGAAGATAGAGATGAATCTGATTGAGATAATAAGAACATAGGTGGGCACATATTGACATGTAATAGAATGAAGGGGATTAAAGTTTTGTTCCCCTTAAAAGCAAGAATCAAAGAACAAAAAGGTTGGAAGAATATATATTTGCAAAAAATTCCAGCCCGAAAGAGAAAATGACTTAGATAACGAGATTAGAAATCTTCTATGATCTTGTTCCATATCAGAGTATTATATAAACATAGCAGCATAGAAACTAGGTGCCTTTATTGATCCTTCACATGGAATCCTGTTACCCTGGTTATGTAAAGTTCCTTACAATCATCCCCTCAAAAAAAAAAAAAATGGAATCATCCATCTTTTCTTAATTATCCAGATTTTATCCAAGAAATTGTCAGTACGCAGCCCCTCTGCCAGTAGCTTTATAACATGACTTAACTGTGACACTCTAGTCAGAAGTCAAGCGGCTCATTTACGTGCCCCCGATTCAAATCAAGTTGTGGAGACTGCTGTGCAATATCTACTATTAAAATGCTGTTTTTAAAACATTATTAGCCTAATTATTATGCCATATCCTCATTTTTCAATCTCAATTAAGCCAATAGACCCGAGTGGTAGGTACCAAACTATGTCTTGAACTTCTATCAAGCTCCCCTCATAACTCTATATATCTTGCCCATATAAAATTTGAGCATTTCTTTCCTGGAACTACCAGACAACAACAACAACAATTAAGCCTTTATTTCCAAACAAGTTGGGTAAGTTAGAAATGAAACCCAATCAGAGTCCTGGAATCAGACATTAATATAAATTCTCATGTAAGTTCAGAACCTATGTTTATGTTAGTATGAATTATGTGGAGGGGAAATTACATCGCAGTCACCTACCTGGAAACCAATCCAATTCTTCATCTCATTCTCTTAAGAGAATAATCCAAATGCATTCTCTCAATGGGAAATTACATCTCAGTCACCTACCTGGAACCCAATCCAATTCTTCATCTCATTCTCTTAAGAGAATATTCCAAATACATTTCACATTATTTATTTGCTAGCAACAGCATTGGATGTCTAGCAATTAAATATATGAGTTCAGCATTACAGGAGAATACTTCTCATTATGAGATTCAAGACTCGAGCTAACAAAAATTTACCTTTCCTTGTCCATGAGCTAAGATCAGCAGCACCTTCCAATCTATATTGTTATTTTTTTTTTGGGGTCTTGGGAAAGAGGTTTTCTCATTGATATAATTTATTGCTTTTCCACACTTATACATAAGCTCATCACCCCTACATTAAAGAAGCTCCAAAATACATGACCACCTCATCTTTCTAGTACATAATCCCCCCCCATCTACTTCACCTCCTACTGCAATGGGCTAACCATATTCTTCATATTTAGCATAAACACAAGATCACCTTCCAACATTCAAATATTGAAAGTTGGAATACAGTAGGTGAAAGCTCGGTTCTAACAATCAGAAGGGAACATCTATTTTACAATGGTTGCCTACCAAATGACCAATAGAACAAGCTAGTAATGCCAGTAATCAAGCATCAGTATATATTTTACAACATTATCAGAGAAAATCCACATCAACAGCGTAATAACTCTTATCAAGCAATCATTAAATTCAGTTTGTTTCCCAAAACTAAGGTTTCTAACCAACATAAGTTTAACAATTAACATTATTGGAAGCATCTGTAAAGTGCTTGACAAAATGCCTCAGAGATAAAACCATGGTAACTTAAGCTCAAATTTGTTGACCATTTTACAAATTTACTGAAAATGAAAATTGGTAAGAATTAAACAGGCATCAACAAAATCAGGCCCGTATTGAAAAAATTTGTTCTTAATATTCCCGTAAATTAAAACAAAACTGACCACTAAAAGCAACTACGTTACGCTTCAGACAAGATCTCGGATTTATCCTTTCCTATCTCCTCTTTGGAATTTTGATTTAATTCTGCTTTCCTGTTCATCTCAGCTTCATACTTCGCCAATCTCTCTTTCATCTTTTCCTGTAGAAGAACAAATACAAACAATACGATATTAAAATTAGAAAATGAACGGAGTCAATTATAAAGATGTACTTTTACGCATCGTATTGTTACCTTGTAGCTCTCTTCTACGCGGTGCATTACATAAAAACCTAAGATTCCACCGAAGATTGTTCCAGTAATTATTCGCGTATATCCCCATTTAGACGGTGCCATTTTGGATTTTTTTTTTGTTATTCAAATTGACCTTGTGTTTAACCTAGAGAGACATTTTTGAGAAATAAGATTTAATTAATTAATTAGAAATTGTAATAAAATATAATAGACTATTGTAGAGAGGGAGCTAATAAATAACTCTACTTTTTCTTACTGTTAGAATAGAGTAAATATTACCGTTAGAGACTTTATATAAATGCCCATGTAACACTTGTAATAAAGTGACATAGCAATATCAAAAATACAATTCAATATCTCAATTTCTCTGTCTCAACCATTCCGTTAAAATTCAACATGGTATCAGAGTGGGATATCTAATCCTGTCTCAATTCCGCAAATAACAATCTACAAGACTGCAGCTAACGAAGAACTGCAGCACCATCAAGGCTAAAAAGCCGAGTCAGATCATACCAGAAAATTCTCAAAAATCAGCAACAAAATAAGAGCCAAAGTATCTGTTCATACCAGATCGGCTCAAGCAAAAAACAACAATACCAGAAATAAAAACCTTTCTCAGACCAGTATCAGGAAGAAACAGAGTGGGATCTAAAATCAGCCGCCACCAGAAAATCAAGACCCTAAACTGGTACAGACCAAATACCAGAAAAAAAAACTGAATACCAGAAAAAGGCGTCATATACCAGTAAACAACACTATGGCAATTATTGAAAACCAAGATGGTCATGAGACCCAGGAGCCCATCGCCAAGAACCCCAACCTTAAAAATCAAATGCAACCTAACTCTAGCTTGAGATCGGAGACGAGTGGAGCATCCATCAACGTTCGATGCACCAACTGCAAGAAGCAGGGAAACGAACGGACTTGCTGTTGGTTCCTCTACCCTTCTTTACGGCCAAGCAGGAAGGGAAGTGGTGGCGGCAATAACAAGGGAGAGAGAGGCAGACAAGAAAAAGGAAAAACAGCGGCGGAGAAGAAATGGATTTAGAAAATAAAATAAAAAATGGGGGTCTGGGAGATACAGCGAACCAAAACCATAATGTGAAGTTTTGGGAAAAAATAATTAGGGAAAATTAGTTATTTGTCACTTCAAAATCTTCTAATTCTAAAAATGCCATCTTGAAATTTGAAATTGTAAAAATGCCACTCTAAACTTCATTAATTTCTAATTTTGCCATTTATACTGTATTCTTATGCTATTTTTATTAAAAATTAACTGAAAAGTACTGTTTTGACAAATAACCTTGAAATTGTATGAAGGGTATAATCGGAAATACAACAATACGTATACCAAAACAATATTTTTCAGTTAATTTTTAATAAAAATAGCATAAGAATACAGTATAAATGGCAAAATTAGAAATTAATGAAGTTTAGAGTGGCATTTTTACAATTTCAAATTTCGGGATGGCATTTTTAGAATTAGAAGGTTTTGGAGTGGCAAATAACCAATTGTCCCAAATAATAAAGGGACATGTAGCGGCAGCCGACATTTTTAAAATACCCAAAGTTAATTACAGATTAATAAAAATGTCCACACCCATCCGAAATTTTTAAAAAAGTCCAAACTGGGTCCCGATTAAAAAGCCCAACAGGCCATTAAATGGCCGGTCCTGAGATTAATTCGGTTTTATATATTGGCAGCCACACCTATCCGATTTTCTCACAATTCATTCTCTCAAATTTTATACTATCTCTCATCGGTTGAGCCATTTTTCCCAGATTTCTCATTCTCTTCTCAGATTTGCAAGTAAGTCCCTCTACTTTATTATAAATTATTTTTTAGGAAAAAATAGTTGTAAAATGTTAGAATTTGTTAGTAATTACCAAAATTTGAATAATTAGTTGTAATTAGAGAGTAATTAGAGTAATTAGTCAAATTTAAGGTATACGGTTTATGATTTAGGTCAATTTATTGTAATTAAGTATAATTAGCATTGGTGACCATATTTCTGCGTAATTTATAATGTTTTACCATAATTAGGACAATTAAGCATAATTTCTAGCAATTTAGCATAATTAGGATAATTAAGCCTATTTTACCATAATCAAGCACATTTTGGCATATTTTACCGTCATGAAGCCTATTTGATCTGTTTTTACCGTCATTAAACATATTTTATCCGTTTTTAGTGTAATTAAGGCTGTTTTAGCTATTTTTAGCGTCATTAAGCCTAGTTTAGCCCTTTTTAGCGTAATTAAGCCTATTTTGGCCGTTTTTACCGTCATTAAGCCTATTTTTAACCGTTTTTAGCGTAATTAAGCCTAATTTATCCGTTTGTAGCGTAATTAAGCCCATTTTAGCCGTTTTTTTTGCATTACTTACTGAAATTAGGAATTACGGTTTACTTAGCGTCGGTTAACATAATTTTATTACTGAAATTAGGATGGTTGGAGGACGGCCTAGGCTTCGTCCACTATCACCTGCAGTTGACGAGCCGATCGAGACTAGCAGCAGAGCATTTTAGTCCTCTTATGTGGGTGCCCCACCGCGATCACCAAGTCTCACTGGCTTCTCGTGAGGTATGTTTTTTTTTTCTCTTTTTCAAATTTCCTTGAGTTTAAATGTTGATGTGTTAACACCATGTGGATTAAATTTATCAATGTAGGACAAGTTTCTTTTAGATGTGAAGCTGCGGTGCGTTCACTTGCAGTACTACCGGTCAAAATGTTGGGAAAGAAGAATTGGAGGCGTCTTGGGTTTAGCTACATCGAGAAGAGTTCCACTTTCATTGAGGATTCTGGACACGGTGGGCAGCTCATCGGTATGTTGCGGGACGCCAGAGAGAACATCAATTAGCGTGAGATAGATGCGTCCGAGTCCGATGAGAGCCCGGTTCGGCTGCGAGACATGCCATCTCCCCCCGAGACGGTTCCAGAGTGGGACTACCATCGCTGGGTATTATCCACGAGGGGATGGCACGCATTCTACGACTCCCGGGGACGTCCAGTTCATCCTCCGGTATGATTTATTTAATTTGTTGTCTGGGTTAGTGCAATTTTCTTCGTTCAGTTCTAATTCAGTAAATTATGTGTGTGATTGCAGGGTCCAGCCGAGATGCCGGATACTGCTACAGTGTTCGGTCTAGACGAGCTCGGCGTATTTAACTATGGGATGCCGCCGATGGCCCACGATGGAGAGGCCAGTGGTAGCTGGGCTCAGTATCAGCCTATTTATGGGATGCCGCCGATGGCCCACGATGGAGAGGCCAGTGGTAGCGGGGCTCAGCATCAGCCTGACTTTGGGACTGATTTGGCTGCATCTATCTTCGGTACACCCCCGCCGGTCTCTAGGAGTGAGTCCGCCTGGGATACTGCCGAGCGGTTGTATAGAGAGGCCGACGCTCATGTGGAGACACCGAGAGATCAAGTCTGGCCGCGGCGAGCGAATGCCAGAGTACCAGCTGAGCGATGGTCCCCTTCTCCGTTCCAGCGGCGCTGATTTTTTTATTGTTTTATGATTTTGTTGTTTTACTGGTTTATGTTTGGTGTTTTATTATTTTATTGTTCTATGTTTCGTGTTTTATTATTTTATTGTTTTATGTTTCGTTGTTCTATATTTCGTTGTTCTAACTTACGCAAAATAATAACCTAAAGTATACTAAACCGAAATACTAACGCAAAATACTGAGTACGCTAAAATATAAAAACTAAACCGAAAATACTTACGCAAAATACTAAGTACGTTAAATTATACTAAAACATAAAAACTAAACTGAAATACTTACGCAAAATACTAAGTACGCTAAATAATACAAAACACATAAAACTAAATACTGTATTTATTTAAGAAACCGGCCATTTAATGGCCGGTTTCCTTATTTTATTTTAGAACCTATAAATACCCATCTTTCTCTCTCTCTCCCTCACAATTACCTCGAATCAGTATAATTAAAAGGGAGACAGAGACAGAGAGAAAGATAAGGCGATTTTATTAGCGAAAAGGGCGATATTTGAAGGGGCCAAAGGTATGAACAATAGAGAGCGAGGTGGGTCGTCCAATCGTGACCTGGCGAGAGGAGGGTCAAGTGATTGAGGTAAAGAGAAAAAGAGCAACCGAGGTAAAAATGAGAGAAAAAAGTACAAGTGTCCAGAATGTCCAAGATGCTGGTTCATAAAGCCGAGATGTTATGAAATTTCGGACGATGACTTTGTGGAAAACTCCTACGGCTATTATTCGAAAAAGAAGAAGGTTGATCCAAAGCCTCCAGCATCGGACGATGAGTTCGTTCTGTGTACTTATGCTGGTAAAGTTGTCACTCCGTCTGATGTGACTGGTCCAGATCCGGCAGAATCCGATGATGACTTTATTCCATGTACTTTCAAGGCTCATTCTAAGAAGTAGAACTAATTATATTTTTTCTAGCTTGTAGTCCATTCTAGTATAATTTGTAGGCCCTTGTGGCTTTAAAAAAAAAATTAAACTCGGGACCGGCAATTAAATGGCCGGTTTGGGCATTTTTAATAAAAGTTTGAGGGTGCGGGCATTTTTATTAATCTGTAATTAACTTTGGGTATTTTTAAAAATGTCGGTAGCGGCAGCCCCTTCCTGTGGAGAAAATCATCAAATCTGAGAAATAAATGAAAGAATTGGTGTAGCGAGTCAAGCTGACCCATTCAGAAAGAAGCGGATTTGTTGCGGTAGTTGCTCCGGCAGCTTGTTATGTTGATCCATCATCAAACAACTTAAAAAATAAGTGGTATAACTTTAAATTCAATAAATCTTTTTTCAAAAAATCAAATAATTTTAGATAGTGGTGCAACCGACCATATGTTTTGCAACAAAGATTTATTGACCAATTTAGACCTATCCAAAAATGACCAATATGTTTTTGTTGCAAATGGTATGAAAACCAAAATTGATGGTATGGGAGTATGTAATCTTTTTTCGAAAAATATAAAAGATGTTTTGTATATAAATATTTTCTCTACAAATTTAATTTCAATTAAAAAACTAACACAATAATTAAATTGTAATGCAATTTTTTCTTCAAATAATGTAATATTTAAGGATCGGGAAACCAAAAAAATAATTGGTGAAGGTTTTTTTAGAAAATGGACTCTACCTTTAAATTATGAAAAAATCAATCTAAATGTTAGAAGACAAGAAAATTTAGGCACTCTTTGGCATAAAAGAATAGGATATCCTTCCGATAAAATTTTAAAATATATTCGTGATTTTTCAAAATTAAATTGTAGTAGTTGTGAAGTATGTAAATTAGGTAAACATACTAACTAGATTACCATTTCATTTATCAAATAGTAAAAGTGAGAAACCTTTTGAGTTAGTGCATTCGGATGTGTGGGGTCCCGTCCCAATTGAATCTTTTAATGGATACAAATATTTTGTATTTTTTATAGATGATTTTTCTAAAGTAACTTGGTTATATTTACTAAAAAATAAAAGTGAAGTATTTTCTCGCTTCCAAAAGTTTTAAAGTTTTAGGGTGCGTTTGGATGTTGCACAGGAATAGCGAGAATAGTATTGTTATGGGATTAGCGCTATTCCATGTTATGGACGGGTTAGCGAGAATAGTGCTAATCCAGAGAATAGCGCTATTCTTTGTGTCATCTAAACGGAGATTAGCGAAAAGAATATCGCTATTCTCTGGGTTAGCGCTATTCTCTCCGCATCCAAACGCACCCTTATAGAAGATTAATATGATGTAAAAATTAAAACATTTAGATCCGACAATCAAGCAGAATTTATAAATATTTTTTCAAATTTCTTGAAACAAAAAGAAATTTTGCATCAAACAACGTGTGTCTATACACCCGAATAAAATGGTGTTTCCAAACAGAAAAATAGACATTTGCTTGAAATAACACGAGTTCTTTTATTTCAAAATAATGTACCAAATATTTTTTGGTCGGATGCCGTACTCACCGCCACATATTTAATAAATAGATTGTCTAGTGCCAATTTAAATTATAAAAGTCCATTGGAGATCTTTTATCAAAGAAATATTATAATGAATCATTTGAGAATATTTGGGTACACATGCTTTGTACACAAAAATAAACAAGATAAATTAGATTATACATCAATTAAAACTATTTTTTTGGGATATTCTTTACAAAAAAAGAGTTATAAATGTTATGATCCGATTAATCACAAATACTATATTTCTAGAGATGTAACATTTCTAGAAAATGAGCCATATTACAAGGATGCTGATAATAAAATCAATACCCAAGCAATACCAAACATATTTGTATTTCCACAAGTTGGTAATACAAATATAAAAAATACCACTCCGGTACAAGATGAAAGTGAGATAGAAGAAATCTCACAAAACGAAGAGGAGGAAAACTTGGGAGAAACAAGTGTGGAAAATACACCATTAAGAAGATCATCAAGAACAATTCAACCATCAACAAGGTTAAGGGACTTTGTAACATACAAGGTACAATATCCTATTCAAAATTTTATTTCCAATAAAAATATTTTCTCTCCACACCATATATTTTTTACCTCTATTTCAAAAGAAATAGAACCTAATAATTATCATGAAGCCATACAAATACCAACTTGGTGTAAGGCCATGAAAGAAGAGCTAAAAGCTCTAGAAAAAAAAATGAAACATGGGCAATCGTACAATTACCTAAAAACAAAAAATTCGTTGGATGTAAATGGGTATATAAAATCAAATATAATAGTGATGGTACCGTAGAATGGTATAAGGCAAGACTAGTTGTCAAAGGTAATACCCAAACATACGGTATAAATTATCATTAAACATTTGCACCGGTGGCAAAAATGAATACTGTTAAAGTCTTATTGTCTATTGCTGATCAGAGTCAAAATGATGATGAATTACGTAGGGTTTTGGCTTAGGTTTTGCATATTATCTCACACTTATGTTTATTTAATTAGAGAAAAAGGTTATTGTCACCCTTCTTTATGTTTTATTGCAGAAAACAGGTTTTGGGACTATTTCACATCAAATGGAGCAAGAATCAGATCAATCGGACAAGCGACGCTCATCGACTAAGGCCCTGTTACGGTCCGTACCAGTTGATACGGACCTAGCCGAATACGGACCAGGAGATGGTGTGATACGCATTAAAACTCTCAATGACAAGGTGTGAATACGGACCGTATCACCTGATACAATCCGTAACCAAGGCGCCCTTTGGGGAATAACTGCCACAAGCATGTCCAGATCGTGTTTCTTGGCCTCCACTCATCTCCAGACGTCCCCTCACTCCTATATAAGGCCCCTGGACAGAAGAGAAAATCATCTTTGTAATTTTGGTAGTTAGGGTTAGATTTAATTGAAGTGAGAAGAGAGGAGTGTTGTAATTATGCCGTTTCGCGACTAAGTTCTTTTCTTAGGGGCTAAGCAGTAACCTTGTTACTCATGATGCTTTGATTTATATATTTTCTGTTGATTATGATTTCTTGTTGTTGATTGAAATGCTTTTGCAATTTATTCTCCCTTCACCTGATTTCGATGATCTAGTTTAATTCTAGGGTAGTGACAGTACTTTATTGGTAGAAAAACTATGATGGACGAGTTAGCCTCGTTGGGAGCCATTAGATTTATGTGAAGAAAACCTTCGCGGGGAAATCATAAATCAGAACCACAAAACGCAAACCAAGTTCTGTCATTTGCGTAAGATAAATCGTAGTGTCCTATGTAGTAACTTGTGTATTTAAGGGATCTGTCATTTGCGTAAGATAAATCGCAGTGTCCTATGTAGTATCCCGGTGGAAGTCCCGTCATTTGCGTAAGTGACTCGCAGTGTCCTATGTAGTGTCTTCCATTAACAACAACAGGAAATTAGACCCGACAGGAGTATAATATCAAAGTGGATTGAGTAGTAATGGTGTGCCGAAACCCTAGAAATTCTCATCTCTATATTATTTTTAATTGTTGCCAAATTTACATTGATCACAATTCCAAACTCTCAATTTTCTGATTTTGTCTAGCCTTTCGAAAAATTGTGATTTGATCGCTCAAGACTGTAGACCAATATTCTCTGTGGATCGACCTCGATTATACTACTCGATAAGGATTGTGCGCTTGCGATCCGAACCGATAGCATTTCTGAGTTTATAAATTTTAAAAGAAACATCGCTCTCTTTTGAGTGATCAATTGTTGTAAATAATAGTTGGAACATATATCAAATGGATGTTAAAAATGTTTTTTTTTTCAAAGAATACTTGAAGAAGAGGTGTACATGAACTTACCTCCCGGCCATAAAATGGAAAACAATTCTAATCTAGTATGTAGGTTAAATAATTCAATCTACGGACTAAAGCAATCTCCACGGGCATGGTATGACAAATTTAGCTCTTATTTTTTTTTGTAAATTCAAAGTTAGCAATGCCGATCATTTATTGTTTATTAAAAATGATAATATAAACACTACTATTATATTAGTATATGTAGATGATATTATAATCACCAGAAATAATTTGGAAGAAATTAAGAAAATTAAATATCAACTAAAATAAAAATTTGACATTAAAGATCTATAATACTTACAATATTTTTTAGGAATAGAAATCGCACATTCTAAGAAAGGTTGTAAACTATTTCTCAAAGAAAATATACTTTAGAGTGTTAAAAGAAACCAGCAAACTAGATTGTAAACCGGCCTTAACACCAATAGATAGTAAACATAAATTAAATAGCGAAGGAGGTGAACCATTAGAAGATATGAATCAATTTCAAAGACTTGTAGAAAAATTAATATACCTAACGGTAACTCGACCGAATATTTTATTTTCGGTAAGCCAAATTAGTAAGTTTATGCATTTCCCTCAAACTCCACACTTAGAGGCAATAAATAAAATTTTAAAGTATTTAAAAGGAACACTCGGGAAGGGAATTTGCATGAAAAATAACAATTCTAACGATGTGTGTGGCTATTCCGATACAGATTGGGTCGGGAGCTTCGATAGAAAATCGACAACCGGCTTTTGCACATTTGCAGGCGAAAATATAGTCACATGAAAAACATGAAACAAAATATCGTGACACGATCAAGCGCTTAGGCGGAGTACCGTGCCATGGCATCAACCGCGAGTGAGTTAACTTGGATCAAGCAACTACTCTCGAATATGGAAATAAAAAACCAAGACCTAATGAAAATGTTTTGTGATAATCAAGCGGCACGACACATAGCCTCCAATCTCGTATTTCATGAACGGACAAAACACATTGAAGTGGATTGCCACTTTATTAGAGAA
Source organism: Carex kokanica (assembly GCA_025461125.1). NCBI lineage: Eukaryota > Viridiplantae > Streptophyta > Magnoliopsida > Poales > Cyperaceae > Carex > Carex kokanica. The sequence goes on from JAJGRX010001121.1 coordinate 686,405, forward strand.
AAAAATCAATCAAAAGAAATTGAGACGCCATTTGTACGAAGTGAAGATCAATTGACGTATATATTCACAAAAGAATTAGACCCGAGACCTTTCGAAAAAAATAATTGCAAGTTAGGGCTAATTGACATTTACACGTCCAAACTTGAGAAGGATTGTTGAGAAATAAGATTTAATTAATTAATTAGAAATTGTAATAAAATATAGAATAAAGATTTTTATCCCCCGGCTCCTATCCCCTATTCATCCCCCAATCATTAATTATCTAGGGGACCACAACTTCAAGCACAAAAAGACAAAAGAAAACGTGTATCAATCATTAATTACGTGGGGGACCGCTTATATTTGAAAATTTTTACAACTAACGCGCACAAGTATTCATATATAATATATCAAGTATTCATATATAATACACTAAGTATTCATATCTAAGATATCAAGTATTTAAAAAAAACTGGACACATCATTTACCCATCTTTTACACGATTTAGAGGTGGGTTTTTTTTTCTTCGTTCACTCTAACCAATATTTCTAACAATTTGTGAAGAATTTTGCGAATCTAAAATCACAAACGTCTTATACGCAATATTTTCTTTCAAATGAGATCCATGATGAAGTACTTTTGAGTTATCCGTCGCGCAAGTATTCATACCTCGTAAAATTATTTATATCTCGTCGTGCAAGTATTCATACCACATCGAGCAAGTATTCATACCTCATCGAACAAGTATTCATACCTAAGATATCAAGTATTTCGGAAAATGAGTGGTAATGAAATTTCAATCGGTAAAAAATGAGTGAATGGTGTGTCTAGTTTTTTATTTGTGAAATACTGATGAGGTATGAATACTTGCTCGATAAGGTATGAATACTTGTGCAACAGACAACTCAAAAGTATGTCATCATGGATCTCATTTGAAAGAAAAAATTGTATAGAAGACGTTCGTGGTTTTAGATTTGCAAAATTCCTCACATATTGTTAGAAATATTGGTTAGAGTGAACGAAGAAAAAAAACCACCTCTAAAAACGTGTAAAAGATGGGTGAGTGATGTGTCCAGTTTTTTTTTTTAAATACTTGATATCTTAGATATGAATACTTGATGTATTATATATGAAAACTTGCACTCGCCGCGATAATGACGCGTTTTGTTTTATCTTTTAGCGCTGAAATTTGTGGTCCCCTCTTAATTAGCGGTCAACAAAGGCAGTTATTGACCGGAAAATGAATGGGAAATAGTTAGTCGGTCCCTAAAATATAATAGACTATTGTAGAGAGGGAGCTAATAAATAACTCCACTTTTTCTTACCGTTAGAATAGAGTAAATACTGGTAGGGACTTTATATAAATACCCATGTAACACTTGTAATAAAGTGACACAACAATATCAAAAATACAATTCAATATCTCAATTTCGGTCTCAATCATTCCGTTAAAATTCAACAGACATGGAGGTTACTAGATCGCAAGAAATCTGAGCTAGAGCAATGACGACTCGAGCAAAAAGAAATGAAGAAAGGTTGGAGAATGCTACTCTTCTCCCGTTAATTCTAAACTGGAGAAATCCATAATTTCATCCGGCCGCCACATCAGCGCTACGAATATATTGAGGCAATTTTTTAGGAACCGAATCCTCTGCCCACAAGGCGGCAGGAAAATCCTGCCCATAATTGAGTCTAATCTCTAATTGACACATGACATCCATCGTTAAACTCATTGATGAGAAATTTTAATTTACTTAATTGATTATGAATGACATTCTTTCCTCTTTCCTCTCTTTTCACCTTCTATTTCAGATTTAATTAAAAATAAATAAATAAGCACCGGTTCCTTCTCTACCCTCTCAATTGTGACAAGAAAATTTCAAAGCACGAGTAATTTCTTGATTCATGAGAATTTCGTGGATTGAATCAAGTAGCAAAATATTTTAATATTTCTATGATATTATACTTTAGATAATAGTTGAATATGAAATTGACATAGTCACATTGGAAATGCAAAACGTTAGGGCATGTTCGGCGTAGGAGAATAGGCACAGGAACTGAAAAAGTTTGAACTGTTTTTTACTGTTCACGTGAGAAAAAAAATTCACTCTGAGTGAATTTTTTTTTCCCACGTGAACAGTAAAAGCAGCCGAACAGGCCCTTATTCTTTGCACACACCTCCAAACCTCTAGAGATGTAAACAGATCTATTACTAAACATATAGCAACTAAGGGCCTGTTCGGCGGACGGGAATGAGCAAAGTTTGAACTGATTTTTACTGTTCACGTGGGAAAAAAAAAATTTACTCTGAGTGAATTTTTTTTTCCCACGTGATCAGTAAAAGCAACCGAACATGTCCTAAATGTGTCTTTCCTAACTACAAAACCTCACCCAGCTTAAATATTACAAAGTCAGATCATATGCCTAATTAACAAGGTTCTAAATAGCGTTTATAGCGTCGTAGCGGGACGGCTAAAAAAAAAGCTATAGCGAATAGCGTCGCTATAGCGGAAGCTATTCCAAATAGCGTTTTTTTTTTACATTTCGTATATTCAATATTTGTACTAAATATCAACATTATCTAAAGTCTCATAGAACAATAAATAACACCAAAGTAATTAAGAAATTATAATATTCATATTGAACCCGTACAAAGTCCAAATTGTGGTTCAAAATATCCATAGTAATATCATAAACTATCAATTTTTCATATTAAAAATATCTTAAGCATCATGATTCATGACATAATCTATTTTTTTTTCTATTCAAATTTTAATTTCGGTTTGGACTTTTTTTCTATTCAAATTTCAATTTCAATTCCCAATTTCAAATTGATTTATCTGTAGCAAGTAGCAAAAAATTCAATTTCAGTTTGAGATTTTTTTTATCTTTATTTAACATCCATATAAATTGCTTAAAAAAAAAAAAAAAAAACTCATATTGTATAGCGCAAATAGCGCTGTAGCGAGCCGCTATAGCGGCCGTAGCACAAATAGCGCATTTTGATGTCATAGCGTAGCGTTTGGGGTCCAAAAACGCTATAGCGGCGCTATAGCGCGCTATTTAGAACACTGCTAATTAATTACAAACTATAAATGCTTTTGCATTATTATCAATTTAATTTCATTAAATATACAAATTCTAACAATTTGTTGGATATGTAAAGAGAAGGAAAAATATAAATGATTTTTTTTAAGAAGAATAAGGATCAAAAGTTACTGATAGCTCAATACATTTTGTGGCCATATTAAATTGCAAAATGAAATAGTAAGAGAAGAAAAAAAAAACTGAATTAAAGAAGGTTATAAAAAGAAAAAAAAAATGGTGGAAAAACAGAAAGATGAAATAAAAACCGAACTCAAGGGAGAGGCCTGATTTGTATAAGTTAAGATCTAATTAAGGTAACTACATTGTGTGTACACCTCTTAATTTGATTAAAGGAAAGTTTTTTTTTAATTAATTCTGAAGTAGAAGGTGAAGCGATTGATAGAGGAAAGATGAAAGAATGTCATTAAATAATCAATTAAATAAATAAAAATATTCTCATCAATGAGTTGAAATGTGGATGTCCACGTGTCAATTAAAGATTGGTTAAACTTAATTATTGGGCAGGATTTTGCTGCCCCCTTGTGGGCAGATGATTCGGTTCCAATTTTTGAGGCAATTTTAGATTTCGTTAGTATTTTAGATTTCAATCATTATTGCTCATGAACGCATAATGTTTCACATCCTTGATTTGTAATATTTGTCAAATTTCATCATTATTTAATTAGCGTAGGATTTGGAGTTATTATATTATTAATAAATATATTTGTTTTGCTAAATTTTAGCCTCTTTTAATATTTAGTTATATATTTAATTAAATAATATGTTTAGATTTCGTTAGTAAAACGGTTGGACACTGATCAACTGTTTTCTGAACTATATGCTAGAACTAGGGGTGAAAACGGTATGGATAATATCTGATTCGTATTCGATCCGTATTCGAAAAATTAGATGTGGATATCCGAGTATCCGTGTGGATATGGATACTGATATGGTTTTACGTTTCAATTATCTGTATCCGAATAGTAGATATATATCATATATTTTAATATATATTATGAAAAAAATATTGTTATTCACCATTAAAATTAGATAAATATTATGAACTTTGATATTTTTTTAATATTATTTTAATAAATATCCGATCCGATTCGTATCTGTATCTGTATCAGGCTGATATCCGATCCGTATCCGTATCCAGAAAATTAAAAAGGATATGAATATGATTTTACCACTGTCTGCTCTGTATTTGCTCCGTTTTCACCTCTAGCTAGAACACAATAAACCTACAATTCACAACATATACACCTGGATGACATTTAGTATTTATTTATGTACCATTTTGTGGCCGGCTAGAGAATAAGACGTATGTTAGGCATTTGTTATAGGCTAAGAATATAAGATATATCTTCTTTTCTAAAAGAAAGAAAAGAAAAGGTAGTGTGTGTTTGGATTCCTTCTGATTTGCTTTGTAATGATTACTAGGAAGATGCCACCTCCTCCGCAAGAATTTTCTGAAGAACAAATTAGCTGCAAGTGCTAATAAATTATAATGATCCTTTTGTGTTGGTAGTGCAAAGCATTCCAACAATCATGCAAGCACTACTAGAATTTTCAGTAATAGTAAAGATAGAAATTGACTTGTTGCAACAGCTTACTCTTGCTATAAGTCCATAAAATTCCATTTGCATGCGCTACGCTTGCAAATACTACCGTTGTAGTAAGCCGCAATGCAAATACTCAGTTTTAGACTTATTGCAAGGACTTACGCTTGCTAATACATTTCCCTAGACTATCCGCAAGGGCAGCGGTTGCAAATAGCACGCTTGCAAATACTTTGGTTTTTGGCGCCCAACTGAGTATTAGCAAGGATATGCAGCGTAGACCCCACCGAGTATTAGCAAGGATATCATTTGTGGGCCCCACTTATTATTTGCAAGGATGTCCCGTGTGAGTCCCAACTGATTATTAGCAAGCATATCTGGCGTGGGTCCCATCGGGTTATTAGCAAGGCTAGCATTAGTGGACCCCACCTGATTATTGAAGGATGTGTGTTTTGAAAGTTAATTATTTTAATAATAATTTATATGTTGTTCATGATTTTATTACGAATGTTATTATTCATGCTCCTTGAGATTTATATGTTATATCTTTGAAAGTGTTCAAGAAGATGTTCTTGGTCTTGAACCATAGGACTCCTAAGATGATAAACATTTAATCACTAAATATGTTCACAATCGTGGTAATTAAGGAGGAACATTAATTACCGAGGAAGATTGTCATGTCGATTAAAGTACATTGAAGTTATATAAATGTTGATAAAGGATTATCATTTAAATAACATGAATATATAAATGTGTATTTTATATATTGAACATGACCTAAATGAATGGAACATTATATGAATTGTGTTTTGTGTCATTAATGTTTCCATTGTGTCTTTGGAATCTTAGATATGAGATGTGTAGGTTTTTCACATGAGAAGTATATAATGTGATTGTTATTTAAATACTATCTTATGATAGGAATGAAATAGTAGTTCGTTGTGTACAACTTGTGCGGGAGAAATCTATATGTTAATATTATCATTGTCCCTCAATTTGAGTTATGATATTACTGGGCCCCTTGGTAAAGTGAAATTATATCGCATGCAATATAACTGATGTAGTTATAATTATAATTCACTTGAGAGACCAAGAAAACGAATATAATGCAAGAATGACACGATCCTATTTTGCATATTATTCATAATATCATGTGACAAGGATAGACACGAAATTAGTGAATTGAGTAAATGATTACTATGTCATTTGGATAACTATAATGTAATGACAGAACCACTTATAGTCAATAATATAAAGTTTTATATTATTGCCAAGATGACATAGATCCTCTATACGGTCACACCAACTAAAGAGAAACAACAAGTATTTTATATTTCATAATGATGTATAAGATAAAATACATGAGATGAAATACTAAAATAAAATGTCATAATATGACATGCTTAGACCATAAATAAATTTGTGAAGTTATGCAAATATTATTTGGTATAATGTTTGAATGCATTATAAGAATAATAATAATATTGCATAATAGAATAATATGATTAATATTATTTATTCATAAATTAATTTATTAAACGATGAGATTAAAGAGAACATAAGATGGCTAAATAAGGCTAGTGGCATTTGTGTAATTGATTAAAACCTTACACAAAGAGTTGCCATAACCCTTGCCTATTTAAAGGGGCATAATTAAGGAAAATTAGATCTAATTTTCAGCTTCTAACCCTAGCCAAAAACTTGTCCATTGAGCAGCCACGTTTTTTTCTTCCTCTCTAGGCCGAAACCTAGAAGGTTTTGTTTCTAGGCAAAAAATTCAAGGAATGAGGCTCTTCTCTCATCTCTTCTTGTTAGGTGGTTGGATCTAAGCTTTGAACTTCACATCCATCTATCTAAGAGGTGTGTTAGTTTGTTGTTTAGGTTCAAGGTGAACTAAGAGGTGCTTCCAAGAAGAACAAGAGATTTAGAAGGGAAACCGGCTTCTCTCCATCAAGAGGTTTGACAATCTCTTTAGGTAAAAGATCTCTATCCTCTCTAGCAATAAATTAGATGAGAATTATTTATTCTATTTAGTGCACATTAGGTGTTTGATGAAACCCTTAAGAGATAATCTTGTTTGCTATTGTTATATAAATAAGGTCCTTTGTGTATTCAGCCAAGTGGTGATAGGAAAATTTTAAATTCTCACCATATAGGCATACACATGACAATTATTAGCAAGGCTAGCTCGCGTGGGTCCCATCAAGTTATTAGCAAGGCTAGTGTTAGTGGACCCCACCTGATTATTTGCAAGGTTAGCCCGCGTGAGTCCCAGCGGGTTATTAGCAAGGTTAGCGTTAGTGGACCCCACCTTATTACTTGCAAGGCAAACTAGCGTGGGTCCCACCTGATATTTTGCAAGGGTAGGGATAGTGGGACCCATTTGTTTTTTTGCAAGGGTAGGTATTGTGAGTCCCACCCGATTTTTTGCATGCTCTATAGTTTAATCATATTTCTCTTGATATTTCGACGCAATTAATTACAATTAATGCCAGCATATTAGCAGCCCTATTCCTAAAATTCTCCCATTTCCTACCCAGTACCAACCCGGTAATCTGATACATTTTCCATTGAAAGAAATAACCATAACATAACACCTTGAAATTGAATGGGAAAGCTTGAAATTAGCAATGACAGTATTAAAATCAAGCATGTACAAAGCATGCATTGTACCAAAAGACCAATTGTATTATAACATTATAACCATAGATAATATGGAACATTTACCTATACCCAAATATAAGCACCACCCATCAACAAAAATTTACAAAAAAGAAACATCCCCTATGATGTTCTTGTGGAAATCCAAAAATTTATAATTATCCGTTAAAGGTTGCCTTGCCCGAACCATTTACTCATTGACGCTTCGGCCCCTAAAAGTTTGGCCACCTCTTGTCCAGAGTTTGCTTTTAGTAGTGCTTGGAATCCCCCCTCTTAATATGATGATGGTAGCAAAGATGATAGACCCTACGTATACCACATTACCATAGGCACCAAGTTAGTTTTGTTCTTACATTATAAGCATTGAAACAAAATGTTCTTGTTATAAATATTAGATTTCCATATCCACCCTCGATGAAATTGATTTTGCACCATAGTCATTGTATTCGCTCAAATCACTAAAAATAAAGGAATAAAAGAGAGTTTGCACAATACTATTAGTGCTTGTTGTTGCTGGAAAATTTCAACTCGATCATTGCTGCATATCTGATTTCATAATATTCAATGATTTCATTATTATTTATCACTTCAATTATTATTTTATGACTATCTTGGAAAATGTAGGGTTTGATACAATCATGCTCAACTGCGTTCTCCAAACCCGAGCTACACGGATCAGTACATAATTAACCGTGTCCAATTCCTTGCCAAGTGGCGCTCTCCAAAGCCGAGCTACACGGATCACTACATAATTAACCGTGTCCAATTCCTTGCCAAGTGGCGCTCTCCAAAGCCGAGCTACACGGATCACTACATAAACAACCGTGTCCAATTCCTTGCCAAGTGGCGCTCTCCAAAGCCGAGCTACACGGATCACTACATAAACAACCGTGTCCAATTCCTTGCCAAGTGGCGCTCTCCAAAGCAGAGGTACACGGATTGGAACATAAACAGCCGTGTACATTAGTGGAGATCTATACACGAATATTTAACTAAAATGCCGTGTACGATCATTTTCCTGCACGGATGTCTATCAAAATATCCGTGTAGAATAACTATTTCTACACGGATCATTACATAAGCAGCCGTGTACCTATCTTATATTTTTATTGCTCTTTATTTGGCTTTCCACACGGACTTATGTGGAACATCCGTGTAGAATGGTTATATTTTTTTTTCAATTTTTATTTTATGTTTTGGCTAGCCTCCAGTTTGCTAGCCATTAAAAATCAATTCCAAACAAAGAATTTCCAATATATCAGAATACAACCCCTAAACAAAATTCATGTACACTAAATATATCAAAAATTCATGCACACTAAATTATACAAATCCATATTCTGGTTTACAAAATTCATTTTGAAACCACCTTGCCCACATACATCTAAAATAATCTATATCTTCGTTGCTGTAATGCCCTGCCTTTTTGTTCGATTTATGCTGCCAAAAATTCAAAATATGTAGGTTATTAGAAAAATACAATATAACAACTGCATCTCTGTTTTGCTTTATAAAAATAAATATTGTAATTATAACAATGCAACTAATAAAACAAATTTAGTAGAATAAAATATTAGAGGAAATCAATATTAATTATATGGACAAGTCAAGGCAAACATATGAATTACATACCGGATATTTTGGCCAATCGAATTGTAAGCGTTCAACAAAGTGATACATAAAAATCATCGTGTAATAACCGCATTTCCAACCCTGAAACTGTTGCGGGCACTGAAATTTTCATTTAGCGGCCTATGTTAGAATGACAATTAATTTTTGAACAAAAAATATGAAATTATAAAAATTATAGTGCATGTGCTCACCGGCTGCCACCTGAAACACAACTTATTTTTATGCTTCGGATTCGTGCTTTGCATTCCTCCATCTTTAAGATATTGCAGAAAAGCCCTTACAAAATTGAGTGAATGTAATTAGCAATTCCACAATTTGTTTACTTTCTTATTGGAATGCAGATCATTTTGGATTCCTGAGGAGTGACGCCCGGTCCGGGATGTGAAGAATCCATGAGGAAAACCAAATTCTCAAGTGGCACAATCACAATCAAACACCAGTGGCCCCTCTGGTGGTATGGCACGAGAATAAATCTCTTATTCTCCGAAAGAGCCTTATGCATCGCTGAACACATGTACTGGACAGTATCTTCCTCCTGATATTGCACCATCGTACCACTAGTATAAGCGGGGTCCAAGAATGCATAGGAGTTCACCTTATCTTTCCCACAATTCACAGACTGTTTTCGTTGTATCATCCTGAAAAATCATCATTTCACATTAGAATATATATTTGAGTGCTATACACATGATATATATGATTTTTTGGTCACTAACAAGAGGAAAACGGTGACGACTCCCACATCGAGCCATTTATCGCTTGATGAGGCATGTAGAAAGTCCTTGAATTCTTTGAAAGGCAGCACGACCGTCCTGCCTTTGTGTAGGAGAACCTCGGGGGGATATCGAACATTATGTGCTCCATATAATCTGGTGCCTTAACCAGGCAGGCGTGGAGATTCCGCAAATCCTCGGGCAAACGGCTAACCTCTTCTTCAGAGAGCCCCGTACGGTCTACTGGGGCATCCGCTGGCGCTTCCGCTGGTGCCGCCGCTGGTGCCGCCGCTGGCGCAGCAGGAGATTCTTGCGCATCAGCCCCGACTACTACTTCCAAGCCTCGCCGTACCGGTGACAAAGCTTCGTCCGCAGCGTTTCCAACGCCTCTTCGGGTCTGTATCAGATTTTGAACCTTTTTTCAAGTATTTCAAAATAATCATTTGAACGTAACATAAGATATCCGTGTTTTATTTAGAGATTACCTGATCCAAAATAATCTAACACTTGGGCCATTGGACAATCTGTCTACGGGCATCATCAAGCACCACCATGCCGTCGGTAGGGACAGGAAGAGGTATGCGGGCAGCCCAATCGGCCACAATCATGTCAACCGTTACGGGGAGGTGGTTGGGCCTTAGCTGAGAACCGGCTGGAGGATGTACAATACCCTTAGCAAGGGTCAGAGGAGTTTTGTCGTGCCACATGACGAGGTCGCATGATGTGGCCTCCTGCAATAATTATCATAAATTAGTTAATGAACAAGTCACAATTACGGGTAGATTATGAACAAGTAGTGATTACCTGTAGATTGTCCAACACACCCAGAACTTCGGTCCCGGATGCTTGACTACTTCGCCGAAATCCCGGCGAAACGGGAGGTTGTTGCTCGGATTGCTGCGTAAGAGATGTAATTTGGTTGATCCACCTTGATTCGAATTCAGCCATCCTTCCATCGTACTCCGTTCTGAACTCCTCGCATACCTCCTGGCGTACCTGCGCCAACCTTGATTCCATCTCTTCCGTGTTAACTTTGGCACGCGGTCTTCTTTTTGCTTTTGGTCCGTTGTATACATCCTTCCAGCCACAGTAGACCGAGACACCCCTAACTCGACCCGTGTGTTCTTTAGTCCCGAGCGCTGCGGACAAGGAATCATCCACTCTTTCGACAGTCATGGAGCCCGAATTTACCTCCTCCTTCACATCCAACTGTTAAAAAAAATTAGTTATAGCAAAAGACAAAGTAATGTACACGAAGTTACCACAAAGACTCTTACCATTTTCTGAGCCACGGGTTGCACGTCACTTGGGAGTGTTGGGCCCTAGGATTTTGGATCCTAACCACAGGTGAGTCAGAATCTTTGTTTTGGTCCAGTACCTTAGCTCATTCGGCCGACTTACCCTCGTAACCACCTGACCCTAATTTGTGCGGGTACTTGTTCAATTTCGCGATCCTCCTGCCCTCGTCACTTTTTATCTTCACACATCAAGGCACATCAATTAGCTAGTTTAAGGAAGATAAGTACATATCGAGAAAGAACAGAGACAAAGTTGGCTGAATTTATATACCTTGAACTCTGATGTGGACTTCAAAGCTTGAAACGCCTCCCAGTCCTCTTGTTTCAGCCATTTATAGTAGCCTACCGGATTTCTCCCTTCCTCCATGAAATCCGTCTTCAACGTGCTCTTGAATTGCTTCCAAGCTTCATTCATTTTCCTCAGAGTCTTTTTTTTTTTCGCAGACTTTGGGTCGTCATCCTGGATGTTCCAATGAGCCTGCATGATTGACAACAAAATTACTGCATGTAAGTTCATTCAAGTTTTCAGGTCAGGTATAGACATATATAACTTGCACTTAACCAAAGTACGGGGAATAAGTAGCTTGAAAATAATTTGTGTTTCACTTGCTCTACCAACTTGTTTTCTGTATATTAGGAAACTTTGGGGCACAACCTATGTCACTACCTACATGCAATCTAACCTTTATGACCAAATCAAAGTGAAATAATGTGTTGTATTTAGCTGAGTTTGTTAGTGATATTTCTTTGTTGATTTTGCTATCTGTCATGATAATAGTGTAGGGCACCAGAATTGGGTCAAGGTGTCTGGCGATTACCTTACCTTTCCTGGTGGCGGTACCCAGTTCAAGCATGGTGCACTACACTAGCTACATTGATTAATTTCATTCAGCAGGTAATATATATTTGGTTTTGAATTTTTCTCTGTATATATAACTGCTAAATGATAGAATTTGGGATATAGTCCTACAAAGCAAGAATTATCACCTACACCCCTAGAAATATACCAAAGGTTAAGACATGCTAGAAAACTTGTATCCAACAAAAAAAGAAATAACAAACAGAATACGAAAAATGAATATATAATGCATGTACAGTTTTTTTTTTTACCTTCACAATGTTCCACCATTCGTTCTTATCTTCGTCATCGAATTTGTCCCACCTCTCAACCAAGATAGATGCCTTCTACTTCACCAAATTGTTACACCAATTTGTGTACTCTGCCCTACGTGGACCCTTCGAACATCCGGTTTTGTCGAACTCGATTTGCAAATCCTTCGCCTCTGAGGTCTTCGTGCACATTGTCGGACCTCTTTTCCTCTTTTCTGTCTGAGACTGCTGGTCCTCTTCTTCCACTATCATATCTACCTGCGGTTCCACTGTTTCCAAAATCATATCTGCATTCTCACCTGGCTGTGACATGGTTCTTTCTACAAAAAAGAAACATTATTACAAATGCTATGAAATGTAAAATTTAGGTCTAACTTATGTGTTGTTGGGTCCTTTGTTCAATCATAGTGTTGGTTTTGCAATTTAGTCCCTGTAACATTAATTAGGTGTCCATGTCACCAGAATAGGTCAGTTGAGGAAACTTTTCACTTAACCAAAATACAATCAGAGATAAGGGTTTTGATTTAACCAAGATACAGGGAGCATTGCAACTTAGAGAGAGAGAGAGAGAGAGCCTTTCAAGGACAGAACAGCAACCGCGCGAGAGGAGCTTAGAGATTCAATTGGCGAGTTCAGAGGAGAGCGACAGAGGAGACCGAGCTAGCACCGAGAGAGAGAACGATGGCAGCACCACAGAAAGAGATAGGAGACTAGGGGGTTTAGGTTTTAGGGGAGACGAGGAGATTTTGAAAAGATATTGAGCGACAGAGACGAGGCGCGCACTTTATTTCACGTAAACTAAATATACACGGACATTTAAATAAACACCCGTGTAGAAACGTAAGAGAGCTACACGCTTAATTAAACACCCGTGTATAATTAGGTTACGCAAAATTATGAAATGCGCGCCTACATATGGTTTTCTAGATTAATTTTTTCAAATTCCAAAGTTTCATATTTTTCAAATTCCATATTTTTCAAAATGGAAAACTTCAAAAATAAAAAGGAACCTGATTTCAGTTTTATTTAGCTTGAAAATTATTTTATATCTTCGAGTATCTAGCAGAACTTAATAATAAAATCAAATAAATATTTCAATTTCTACACGGGCGTTTAATTAAATATCCGTGTAGAAAACATTTTGTACACGGATTTTTTATTAAACGCCCGTGTACGTTGCTTATAAGGCGAAACAACTCTTGAAAATTAAACGGCCGTGTTAAAAGCCTTTTGTACACGTATTTTTAATTAAACGACCGTGTATGATTCTTATAAGACGAAATTCAAAATTAAACGACCTTCAAAAGCCTTTTGTACACGGAATTCGAGAAGTTGCCTTATCTTTTTAATTAAGAAGACGAAAAGACTTCAAAATTCAATATAATCTGAGAAACTCCCCTTTTCGATTACTTTTCTCTGAGAATTTGGAAGAAGAAATGGCCGCTTCGGTGCCACCGGAAGAAGACGCAAATGTGCCATGGCCATTGCCCCCCGGCTATGTCATTCCCGAGGATGCTCCCGAAGTCCCTCCCGGCTATGAAATGCCTCCTCCCAACTACAGGAGGACATGGCCATGGCCGCCCTCAAATGTGCCACGACGAAGCCCAAGGGAGCACCCACCACCAAAGCCCTACAAAAGGAGGGGCAATCCCTGGATCAGGCCAAAGAGACCCTGGATTAAAAGGAGGGGGTCAGGCCAAGGAGCAATCCAGCCAGGCCAGTGAAGGAGTGTTTAATTAAGTTAGCTTTTTTTTTCCGTTTTGTTTTGATGTAATATATTTTTGTTCTTAATTTAATCAGCATTTTGTTTTCTTTCCGTTTAACTATTTTGTTAAATACTTCATGCTATCTAAATAAATATTGTTATAGATATGAATTAGCAGTACAAAACAACCAACAAATAATTAATTCATGGATAATCACTAAAAAGTAAATTATTTAAAATTAACTAATTAAATAATCTGTCTAAATAATATCATAGAATGCCTAATGCTCTCTAAATAATCCGATTTGAAAACATAAATGAACACTTTACTTGATATGACCTTATCTGGGTTTACAAATTTATAAAACAACCATAGAATAATTTTTCGGAAAAAAAATACCTTCTGTTCAAGTAATTATTTCAAAATATTTTTTACAAATTTTTTTTCAAAATAACATGCAATTTAGTCCCTGTTGTTCAAGTAAAGTATTTCAAGAATAATGTAATTTGAATATTTCAATTTCTACACGGGCGTTTAATTAAATATCCGTGTAGGAAATCTTTTGTACACGGATTATTCATTAAACGCCCGTGTACGTTTCTTAGAAGGCCAAATAACTATTGAAAATTAAACGACCGTAGAGAAAACTTTTCTTACACGGATTTTTAGTTAAACGTCCGTGTCCAACTATAGAAAACGTTTAATTCGAGAAGTTCCCTTATCTTTTTAATTCTGAAAAGACGAAAACGAATTCAAATAATCACTCCCCCGTTTCGATTACTTTTTCTCTGAGAATAATTTTAGGGGAAAAAATACCTTCCTACACGGATGTGTAATGAAATATCAGTGTAGCTCCCTTTGAATTTCTACACAGACATTTTATGAAACGTATAAATGTATTTGTACACGGATGTTTAATTAAATGTCCGTGTTGCTCCCTTTGTATTTGTACACGGTGTTTTTTATTTAAACAAATAAAATATAAATTTCACGTACTAATTAAATTATATCAGAAATTATACAAAAATTCATGTCTAGATTATATCAAAAATTAATACAAAAAAAACCTACACTAAATTATACAAATCCATATTTCTAGTTTACAAAAATTACTGTTGAAACCACTCTGCCCACATATCTAAAATAATCTATCTGGTTCTTGCTCCTGATGCAACAAAGAAATATTAGAAACGAAATAAAAACATTCCAATGAGACAGAAATATCCAGATATAAACCGGCCTTGAGTCTTTAGCTTCATTGGACTCTCTGAAATATTATAAAAGAAATATATATTATGCATTGAATTTTTTTTTTCCAAATAAGAAATATTAAAATTTTGAAGTTTAAAAGGAGTAAATATTATACATTGGATTTTTTTTTCCTTTTTCTCTTTTTTTTTCCACTGTTTGAACATCTTCCCATAATCCTTCATTGTGGTTAGATCTCATGTAATTTGCTTCGTCTTGTTCTGCAATTGTTGCTATCTCAGCTTGCACATCGGTACAAAATTGAGGTATCTCTTCGAACTGGTCGTACTCTTCTTCGTCGGTGACGTTTTCTACCCCAACAATCCTTCTTTTTCCGGATAGGACGACACTCCACCTATCATCACTCGGGTCAGTGACATAAAAGACTTGGGTGGCTTACTTGGCAAGTATGAACGGATCATCCACATACCCGACTTTGTCAAAATCAACGAGGGTGAACCCGTCGTTATCAACTTTAACACCCCGGTCTTCGACCCATTGGCACCGAAACAAGGGAATGCTAAGGTGAGGATTGTAAACGAGCTCCCAAATTTCTTCAATAACGCCGTAATAAGACTTTGAAGCTATTACAGGCCGGGCATCCCCCGATCTACTGAATTCTTGGGACGTCGCCACCAACGTCACCCCACTATTTTGCATCGTGCTCTTATCACACTGTAATTTAGTGTAAAATGTATATCCGTTAATCTCGTATCCTTGGAATGTTCTAACAACCATTTGGGGTCCTTCGCCCAGCAATCTAACAGTTTCATTTACGGGGGACATTTCGGGGTGTGATTTCACTCTGTCTTTCATCCATCCTATAAAAGAACGGTTATGCTCGTCAGTAAGCCACTTCTGACTTCTCGTGTAGTTCTGTTGTCGAAGGATCGTCATGTGCTCATCTATATATGGAGCAACATCAGCCATGTGCTGCAGTACAATAAAATGTGCCTTTCGCAGGTCATCGTTATCAGCAACTATGGCTTTCAACCCTATTGTCCCTACTCTTTGTAGCCTTCCCTCGTATCGAGATTTTGGAACGCCAATAGGACCCACACCGGTCATGTAGTTGGTGCAAAACTCAATTACCTCTTCTGTGGAATATCCCTCCACAATGCTACCTTCGGGACGATGTCGGTTCCTTACGTAACTTTTCAAAATACCCATGAATCTCTCGAATGGATACATATACCGCAGGAACGCAGGACCACAGATCTGAATTTCCCTCACGAGATGAACAACAAGGTGAACCATAACATCGAAAAAAGATGGCGGAAAATACATCTCAAGATGGCAAAGGGTAACGACGACCTCCTTCTGCAAAGCGTCCAATTTGAGCGGGTCTATCACTTTGGAATTAATTGCATTGAAGAAAAAACAAAGCTTCGTAATGGTTTGCCGCACGGGCTTCTGTAAAATTCCCCGAATTGCAACAGGAATCATATGTGTCATTAAAACATGACAGTCGTGAGATTTCGGACCAATCAATTTCAGGTCCTTCATCGACACAAGCTTCTTAATATTCGAAGAATACCCTGATGGGACTTTAATACTGTGAAGGCACTTACAAAAGCTCGTTTTCTCGATCTTCGACATTGTGCACATTGCGGGGGGGGAGGTATGCCTTTTGCTTCCCTTTATCCTGCGGTGCAAGCTCGGGTCGTATTCCCATTAATTTCATGTCTTCTCGAACTTTAAGACCGTCTTTCGTCTTCCCCGAAATGTTCAATAATGTGTCAATCAAACTGTCACAGACATTTTTTTCAACATGCATGACATCTAGGCAATGTCTCATTTCTAAATATTCCCAGTATGGTAGCTCCCAAAATATGGACTTCTTTTTCCAAATATCTTTCGGTGGTGGTTTGGCACGTTTTCCAAAAACAACAGCAAGGTTTTTAACCCGCATGAAGACATTCTTCCCATCTAACGGACGACGTGCCACTCCAAGCTCAATTTTCCCGTTGAATACCTTCTTCTTCTTACGGTATGGGTGATTAACAGGAAGAAACCTACGGTGCCCCATAAAAACATTCTTTTTACAATTTTTCAACCTCAGCACCTGCGTGTCATCTTCACAGATGGGGCACGCCTTTGCTCCTTTACAAGTGTAACCCGATAAATTCCCGTACGCGGGGAAATCATTTATGGTGCAAAATACCATGGCCCGCAAATTAAATTGCTCTTTGCCGTATGCATCCCACACCCGGACGCCATCCCTCCACAATTTCTGGAGGTCCTCAATTAATGGTGCGAGATACACATCTATGTCATTTCCGGGTTGTCTGGGTCCTTGGATTAGTAATGACATCATTATGTACCTGCGTTTCATGCACAACCAAGGAGGAAGATTATAGATGCTGTGCTGACTGCTCATGCTTCCAAACGGACTCATTCCGTCTGTGCTCACCCCTAACTTAAGGTTTCGTGATTCGCCACCAAATCCTTCGAAATGTCTATCAATGTTTCTCCATTGAATTGAATCAGCAGGGTGTCTTAGTTTACCATCTCTTTTGCGCTCTTCTTCATGCCAACGCAACAATTTCGCATCTTTGGGATTTGCAAATAACCGTCTGAATCTCGGTATTATCGGGAAATACCACACCGCCTTAGCCGGAGGCCTTGCCTTTTTTCCTCCATCACAATCGTCAGTGTCCTGGTCCTTGCGTTTATACCGTGAAACACCGCATTTAGGACAAACATGCATGGCCTCGTACTCGCCACGGTACAATACACAATCATTCGGACATGCATGTATTTTTTCAATCTTCAAACCCATTGGACAGATCAACTTCTTCGCCTGATATATTGTACAGGGTAACTCGTTGTTATCTGGGAGCATCTCTCGTAAAAGCTTTAATAAGGACGTGAAACTCTTATCGCTCCAACCGTTGTCTGCTTTTAAGTTCAATAATTTCAACACAGCTGATAGTTTTGTAAATTTGGTACACCCGGGGTATAACGGTTTTTTAGATTCATTAGACAGATACTGAAATTTTTTAAAATTTTTATCACTAATTTCATCTTCCACATCACGTAACATGTCTTCTAGATTCTCAGTAAAATTGTATTCTGCATTTTCATCAATCTCCACCTCATCATCCTCGTTGCAATCAGCATTATCGAAATTTTCGACATTCTCAAAATCATCGTTGCATTCAAATTCAAAATTATCAACAGTTTCTACATTATCATCATTCTCGTCCAAAACAAAATTTCTATTGGTTCCACTACATTCCCCAATTTTCTCACCATGCATAAACCAACATGTATATTTTTTCTTAAATCCCCGACAAATCAAATGAGCTCTAATTTCTTCCGAATCCCCAAATCTTATATAATTTTTACAATCTCTACAAGGACACAAGATGTCGTTATCTTTTCTGTCCACTCTATAACTCTCAGCAAATTTTAGGAACTCATCAACGCGAGCCAAGTATTCTGCACTATCACGTCGCAATTCGTACATCCAACTTCGATCCATCTGTAAATTAAAGTAAAAAAAAAATTCCAATTAAACATATATGGTGGTCAGCATATATATTGTTCCAAATTCTTGGCTTATAAAGGGCCGGTTTACAATCCTAACCCACTCTTTGAATATTATGCCTCATATGTGAACACATATTAGCGGGATTTAATTAGTATTTGAGAAAAATTCGGCAGCATTTCTACTTAACTCCCCAAGTATGCGTAAAAACCACATACTCGTAGGAGCAATAAGGAGAAATACTGTCGAACTTTCCTCAAATACTAATTAAATCCCGCTAATACATGTTCACATCCTAAATGAGACACAATATTCAAAGAGCAGTCCCAAACGGGGGACTATCAAAAATTAATCCCTATTGGATTAATTTTGAACGGGCATGGACCTAAAAGCATCAGTAGGTCGGTTATTGGACCACAATACACTAATTATTTACATTATCTTAACAAATCAAGCATTAAATAATAATTGACAGAAATAATTAAGCAATATTAATCAGTAACAGAAAATTAGATAAAGAAGAGGGAAATATATATATGTATGACTAACCTTGGCAATAGAGAGGAGAATGCGAATTAACTTCCAAGCTATATCTCAGATCCGGCCTCGTTCCTTGTGCGCAGAAATCAGACCAATTCAATACAGAGAGAGAGAGAGAAGTATTAATTGATCAAAACGGCGCCGGAAGAAGGCCTTTTATATAGTTCCAAACCCTAAAATAACCTTTCTACACGGATGATAATCTATAAATCCGTGTAAAAAAAGCATTACGAGAGCTACACGGACTTTTACATATGTAGCCGTTTATAAAAGATAACCTTTATACACGAACAATTATATAAACAACCGTGTGTAATATAAAAGATAAACTTTCTTCACGGACATTTAGAATTCTTTTTTTTTTCCTAATTTTTGTTTTATTTTTTTTTGGTTTAGCCTTCCATTATTTCGAGCAAGTATCTTTGTTTTCACAGATATTTAGCTATAAATCCGTGTAGAAAGACACACAGACTTTTATATAAACAGCCGTGTAAATTATTTTTCTACACTGTTAATTAAACAAAAATCCGTGTACTATTTCTCGTTTCTACACGGCTCTTTATTAAACGTCCGTGTATCATTTGTTTTTTTTTTTTTTTTTGTCTGTCAGCTAGTTTTTTTCCCTATGTTTTTCAGAACAAACAATTTCCAAAACAGAGGAAGACATTTAAACTAAAAATTCATGTACCCTAAATTATACAAAATTAAAGCATTACAAAAGTTGGAATAAAAAGTCATATTGTAAACTAAAAATTTCCATTAAGGACTAGAATAGGGTGGTTCTTTCCTTTTGGTGCCAGTAGGGTTTACAGAGGGTAATATGAAGATACATGTTTTACTAAAGAAAGAGTTGAGTAAAAAGTTGGATGAAGGACCATCAAAAAAAAGGGATGATGTGGATGAAGGACCGTCAGAGCCGGATGAAGAGTCGAATGAAGAGTCGGATGATCTCCGACTCTTCATTCGACTCTTCATCCGGCTCTGAAGGTCACATTCACCTCTTCATCCGGCTCTGAAGGTCACATTCACCTCTTCATCCGGCTCTGAAGGTCCTTCAGCCAATTCTTCACCCAACTCTTCGTCCAGTAAAATTGATCAGAATAGAGAGATAATTTTTTTTTCAATACTTCGATCGCATGGGAATTCGAGATGTAGGTTATCAATTATACCAGATCGCTCATCTGTGAGCTCCCAAAACAGTAGCTCATATCGATCTAATTTTGCGATCTGAAACAATTGATAAACCTACATCTCAACCCAATTGTTAACTGTGAGAGGGGAGAGTATAAATTGATCAAAACGGCGCTGGGGAGAAGGCCTTTTATATAACAAAAAACCTAAAATATCATTTCTACACAGCTCTTTATTAAACGTCCGTGTAGCTCGCTCAAGGCTTTCTACTCTGTCATTTAAACAAAAAACCGTGTACAAATTAGACATTTCTACACAGCTCTTTATTAAACATCCGTGTAGCTCCTACGGGTTATATACACGGTCATTTAAACAAACATCCGTGTACAATTCTTACCTTTCTTCACGGTTCTTTAATTAAATATCCGTGTAGCTCTCTCAAGGCTTTCTCCACTGTTATTTAAACAATAAGCCGTGTACATTTTCTAGTAAACGTCCGTGTAGCTCTCTCATGTCTTTCTACACTGATTCTTTTATAAATATCCGTGTAGAGATCCTACAGATATTTCAGGCATCCAAAAAATTACAACTTCTACACGGTTTTTCTATAAAATTGCCAAGTCCGTGTACAATGTGCCGTGTACAATGACCATTTCTGTAGTAGTGGATTGTCGAGGTTAAACATGAATCTCGACTGAAAACTTATGAGCCATTTGTATTGGCATGTCAAGTAGTTCAAGTGAGCTACCTTCCTTATGCTTCTCCGGACCGTGAAAGACAAAAATGGTGGGTTGCGTTCAAAACATCCTCGAAAGGCTAGTTTCGTGACAAGGAAGATGATGCAAACCTCAAATTTTAACAAGAGAAAATGCCAGAAAATCACATCGAGGTTTCGGATGGACCAGGTTTTGATTGGGATAATACGGTAATTCAAGAAAACGAGTTTGACATAGTGGATGATATCATGAAGGTCTCACAACCAATTATGACGAATGACGGCAACTCGATAGAGCAAGGTGATGAAGAGAATGACATGAAGCAAGCTTAGCAAGAAGCTTGTTGGGGGGGGACTTTTATGAATCTGAGGAAAATGGTTTTTAATTGGTAAGTAACATTTTTACAAATTCTCCAGTACATACTTAATTAGAGACTTAATTGAATAATTTTAGGGGCAATCCATATTGACATTCTACACAACTAATATTGGTTTTCATTTGTTTCTTATGTTCAACTATGTTCATTATAACCTTCAAACAATGCACAAACACTAAACAACCATGCTAAGCACAAGCAACCAGTGTTGAACACAAGAGAACAAGCATTCAAGCCTTGATGGTAAAAATAATTGCCAAACATGCACCCCACTAAGAACTGCAAATTTTACATTCAAAGCCAATGAATCAGATATATCCAGGCAGATAGGCTTATAAAGCAACACTTGCCATGCAATTTAGACCTAAATTTTACATTTATAGTATTTTTATACCATTTCTTTTTCATAATTGAATCTCACTCATTTAGTTTGCAGTTTTTGTCATTTACTGTTTAACTACTGTATTGTTACATCAATTGCCTCTTTAGTACACCTTACTCCAATACAGCTTTAGAACATTAGTAAAATTACCAATTAAATCAAGTCTCCACAATATCATTTTTTATACATATTCCCATTAAAAGAAACACAAAAATAGTATAGTGGATTGATTAGAACAATAAAGGAAAATATCCAGAGACAGGAAAAGGGGAACTGACAAGGCAACGGTACTGATTTGTGCACATAGTAGAAATAAAATTTCAAAAATTATGAGGTCAATCTGAGGGTTACTTAACATCATTTGGAAGGTATCTGTCAACTTTAATCACCCCCCACATTCACAAAATCAAATAACTTCAAATCGTAAAGCAGACAGTGAAACACATAGCACAAGAAGCACTAGTGTGCTATGGATTGATACAGGCCCTTGCCCATGGTTTCTGGTAATGAGGGTTGGTATGATCCCTTACGGGACTATGTAGTACAACCGTGTGATATTGAAAAAACAGAATTTGTGGAGAAATAATGCAAAAAAACAATGAAAAGAACTGCACAGTGGCTGTTCTGTGCTATAGTTTTTATGTCTGCTTGTATGAATTTTTTTATTTAAAATTTTGAACACAAGGGGGAAAACCAAGTTTACATAGTCCTTTTATGCAAGGTCAGGTATTTCTCAGTTTTTTTATAATTTTTGTTATCTTTGTTTCACGAGTTTCTATTCAAATTTTCATCATGTCTGCTATCGGTCTTTTCTGGTAACAATAATTTCAGACTTTATTTTGAACAATTGGCTACACAGTTTTTTATATTCTTCTTATGGAAATGCACATCCTAACATGATCTAATTGCTCACAAAAAATGATTTTTTCATCATGTCAGCAGCTATGCCAATCTGATGCATACGCGATCAGGTTTCTGCTTGTATGTGAGGTCAATGCATTGTCTTATTTTGTTGTTCATTTTGTTCTGTCATTATTAGCTTTCTGTCTTGTAAGATTCTCCCTTATGTGCTCAATTCCTATCTTATCAGTCCCATAAATGTGATTATGCCTTTTAGTCCTTATTATGTCAAAATTAACATTTTTATAATAGAATTTAATTTGCTCATAATAGTAGGCTTGAAGTAGGGAACCAATTACATTTAAAAACAATTGTAGATTAACAAACAAACAAACAAAAACCTCACAAACATCATTCAACAAATATGAGATGGTTACATAAATAATATAGCATATAACATAGAGTAACAACATAAACAAATAATATATAAAAACAATCACAGTTATGAAAACCAAAAACATCATATACTAACAAACAAATTACCCCATCCCTAGGGTTATATTAGTAAAAAATAGTAATTTCAAACCAAACTAGTCCTCTTGTCCTCTCGTGGGCGTCTCTTCTTCTTAGCAGGGAAGTATCTGACCCGGTGCCCATTATTGTGTATTTTCACATTTTTCCAAATCCTCTTGCTTCTCCTCAGTCCCAAACTCACAGGCTCTGTCCAAACTAATCCACTTCTTCATCCGAAGAGCCAATTTCATGCACTAGAGGATCTAGTACTCGCCATTCAGAGCCATCGCCAGGCTCCTTCACCACTGGCCTGTTATATATTATGAACTCTTCAGCCTCTTGCGAAGGATTAGGATTTGCAGGATTATGATTTGGAGGATTAGGATTAGGATTAGGATTTTCCATTCTATTAATTATTTTTTTGTAATTCTGATCACAAAACTAATATTGTGTTTGTTGCAGAATAGAACATTATGGGGGAGAAGACAGCCACCAGTGCATAATTAAATAGTCTAAACCCTAAACCCTTCATCCAAATTTTTTATTTATATCCAAAAAATAAATTAAATTACAAAAAATAACCTCTTTGGTGTTGAAATTCTAAATCTACCCAAACCGGAAAAAAAAATTCCGGAAACAAAACTCTAACTCCGGAAAAATTTTTGCCGAACTCAGTTTTTTTTTTTTTTTTTTTAAGACTAATTACGGAAAAAAAATTTCCGAACACATTTTTTTTTTAGACTAATTCCGGAAATTTTTGCCGACCTCAGTTTTTTTTTTTTTTTTTTTGAGAAAAATAGCTGAAATGCTGAATGAAATATAACACAAAAAAAATCGAATTGTTTTTTAAAATATTTGTTAGAAAATACGCTACGAATAGAGCCGATTTTGTGCTAAAATACGGTAAATTACAATAATTATGCTAAAATACGGTAAATTTACTAAAATGCTGAAATTACAATAATTATGTAGAATTATGCTAAAATACGCTAAATTACGCTAAATTACGTAATTAAGCATAAATCAAGTGAATTTACGCTGAAATACGGTAAATTCAAGTAAATTTACGCTGAATTGCTTGATTTATGCTGAATTACGCTGAATTTACATGAAATTACAATAATTATGTAGAATTATGCTAGAATACGGTAAAGTACGCTAAATTATGTACGAATAGGAATGATATCTTCACTGAGAAGGCGAAAAACGACGACGAAACTTCAAACGGCCATAAAACGGCGCTCGAGTGTCCGATTTCAGCAAATGACCACTTTTCGGAAAGCTTGTGAAAATGCGCATGCGTCCGAACTTGCTTTGCTAGATTTTCAAATTCAGAATCGCCAAAAAACAAACGGAAGAGCCTCAAAACTTCAGTTGAAGTTTCCGATTAAGATTTTCATTTCTATTCTCCAATCTACGTAGCTCAGTAAATTAGTTATATAATGAACTTGTAGAATACCAATTTTTATTATTTTTTGGAATTTTTTTACTATTTTTATGATTTATGAAAGATGGCACAAAATCGGCCCTATTCATACGTAATTTAGTGTAATTTACCGTATTTTAACATAATTCTACATAATTATCAGTGTTCTAAATAGCGCGCTATAGCGCCGCTATAGCGTTTTTGGACCCCAAACGCTACGCTATGACATCAAAATGCGCTATTTCCGCTACGGCCGCTATAGCGGCCGCTACAACGCTATTTGCGTTATACAATATGAGTTTTTTTTTATTTTTTATTTTTAAGTAATTTATATGGATGTTAAATAAAGATAAAAAAAATCTCAAACTAAAATTGAATTTTTTGCTACTTGCTACAGATAAATCAATTTGAAATTGGGAATTTAAATTGAAATTTGAATAGAAAAAAAGTCCAAACCGAAATTAAAATTTGAATAGAAAAAAAAAATAGATTATGTCATGAATCATGATGCTTAAGATATTTTTAATATGAAAAATTGATAGTTTATGATATTACTATGGATATTTTGAACCGCAATTTGGACTTTGTACGGGTTCAATATGAATATTTTAATTTCTTAATTACTTTGGTGTTATTTATTGTTCAATGAGACTTTAGATAATGTTGATATTTAGTACAAATATTGAATCTACGAAATGTAAAAAAAAAATGCTATTTGGAATAGCTTCCGCTATAGCAACGCTATTCGCTATAGCTTTTTTTTTAGCCGTCCCGCTACGACGCTATAAACGCTATTTAGAACCTTGATAATTATTGTAATTTAGCATTTTAGTAAATTTACCGTATTTTAGCATAATTATTGTAATTTACCGTATTTTAGCACAAAATTGGTCCTATTCGTAGCGTATTTTCTAACAAATATTTTAAAAAACAATTCGATTTTTTTGTGTTATATTTCATTTCAGCATTTTAGCTATTTTTCTCAAAAAAAAAAAAAAAAAAAAACTGAGTTCGGCAAAAATTTCCGGAATTAGTCTCAAAAAATTTCCGGAATTAGTCTCAAAAAAAAAAACTGAGTTCGGCAAAAATTTTTCCGGAGTTAGACGTTGAATCCGGAAAAAAAATTTCCGGTTTGAGTAGATTTAGAATTTCAACACCAAAAAGATTATTTTTTGTAATTTAATTTATTTTTTGGATATAAATAAAAAAATTCGGCCCTTCATTGCCCAAGCAATTGCACAGCCACCCCTTCACATACCCTTGCCATCCTTTCGTTTTTTTTCTTTTGTGTTAAGGCATCCAGTGTGAACATCCACAAGGAATTAATGGTGAATTATGCAGTAATTGAAAACACATTAAATTTCTAGACAAACCCGCTATTTGTTGATTTTGATTCATTTATGTAATATCATTTCCCTTCTCTAAAAAAACAATATTAAAACCTATCACTGTTGTGATTTATATTAATATTTCGCATTCAAGGGAAGATCAAATATAATATCTACGCTTGCAAATAGCACTTGCTCCCGTTGCCATTACTAGCAATTCTAGTAGTGAATGTATCTAACTACCGAGTTAATAAAGTGTTGCTTATTAGGTGATAAGTCGGTTTTGTAGGACATCAAATCCCCAACTCCACTTATTCCAACCATTAATTAGTTTGCTTCTAAAGATAAACGAAAATCTAAGAGACGATAATACTATGAAGAATTCTGTGCTTAATGCATGATTAAGTAAATCTGGTCCCAATACTCTCCAAATCATGTACACTATGTTTAATTGGAACTTTTTTTCTCTCTCTGGCTCTCTCACTCTCTCTCTCCTTTTTAATAAAGATAATTCAAGCCATTTAATCTAAAATATTTATTAAGATATATAATTCTGACTCAAACACATGTATTTTTACATGTGATTAGTCTGAACTTTTTAACATACAATATATCCTGAACGCATATATATTTTGAGGCAATTTTTGAATATATACACATGCATTCAAATCCGGTCATTTGTTTCATATATATATATTTTTTTTTTAAATTGTACGCTTTGGTCATAAATGTGAAACACATGCATTTAACTTCAAACGTAATATATATCATTCTATTTTAAAATCCAGTATTAGTATTATATTTTTTTAAATCGGAATATAATTGACCTTGGTCAAAGAGAGTGGATATCGGTCAAGACTCAGGTCCGTTATTAGTGGTCCATAACTATTATATGTTCAAATTTTTAGTAAAGATTTTAATAGAGCAATTTTGACTTCATACATACAGCGCAGTACTAATCAGAGGTTTTTGGGTTTCATGTTTGAAGTCTCGATCAACACAATTAGACGAGTTAGGTCAGGTCCGGATAGGATCATGTTTGATTTGGATCATTTAAAATTGAATCGTCTAGTGTAAAAATCATTTTAGATTCAGATCAATTCAGGCGGCTGTTCATAGGCTGTCAACTTAGGTACACAGATCAATCGGATTCCGGTTGCTTCGGGTATGAGTCGATTTGCTTCCACTCGAATTATTGTCAATTATATGGGACAATATTGAGTTATGTGTAGTCAGATGGTAAGGCGCGTACAGGACCGGTACATACAGCGACTGTGATGAGGAATAGAAGCAACCAAGCGGGCAAGGAAGATTACCAGGCGGTACAGTCTTCGGTACAACGACTGGTACCAGGACTGGTACAATGGTACAGGAAGACATGCTAAACTGGAGCAACCATATTTAATTAGAAAACTGGTACTGTGACTGGCACAACAAAGCATATGGTACCAGGACTGGTACACAAATGCATACAGTGCTGAATTGAACTTAAAAACAGTGATCAGTGAAGAGAAAAAAGAGGGGGGAAGAAACCGGGCACAAAGAGAATGGCAATACTGGAACCACTTAGCTGCAATCTCTGAATTATTTTTGTTTTTCGATTTCTGTATCTTTCATTTCTGCATTTATTTTACTTCTATTCTGTTTTACTTTGCTGCTCAAATGTATTGAGTACTGTTATCACTCTTGTAATTATGTTACAAAACTTTTGTAACTATTTTAATGAAATTAAATGTGGGCTTGACTCACATTTTTTCTCAAAAAAAATATTGAGTTATGTGTAGTGTCTCTGTTGCTCAGTTTGGTTTTGTACAGGTTTAGGTGATGCAGGTTTAGATGGAACAATTTAGATATGATGTATAAGTGAACTGCTATTCTGTAACTTTGACTATGTTTAAGTACCTGTTTTAGGTACTTACAGTCTTATGATTTCAAATGGAAATCGGTGGATTTATCCACTACTTTACAAAAAATATATATCTATTGAGTTATGTTTGAGTAAGAATCAAATTTGGATTAATTAGGTCAAGATCAGATAAAGGGTCGAAATCATTTTTAGGTACGCATTAGCTGTCCTGAACTCAAATAATTTACAGTTCAGATTGTTTGTTAGATATTGATCAGTTGCTCGAGTTCAAGTTGCGCGAGTTTAAAGTTATCTCAACTTCGGATCAATACAAAATTTAGATAACCAAAGTTCTCAAAATTACAAAATGAGATCGGATTTTCACCCTAATAGAACTGAACAGGCCGCAAGATTTAGAGGCAGAGAATCTCTGTTCTGTGATAAAACTTTATCAACTTTTTTGTGATTTTAGGCAGGAACGCAAAGCATCCTGGCAAAAAAATCAACCCATGTTATAAATCCCCGGCGTATAAATCTTTCATGCATATAACTGTTCCCCGCATAATTGAAATTCGCAGAACCAATATGCACATCACTGACGTATAATCTTGATGTTATATTGACATATCCATAATGTCTCCACAGTCAATCTAAATCTTTGCACAGAGGATTTGCATAATTACTTGTGTTACTTCAATTTGAAGCAACCGAGATTATAACTAAGTGGGCCATTTAGGGGAACCAAACATGCTTTTAAACATTCCAATCATTGTGGTATCAGATGCAATAGGCCAACTGATCATGACTTCTACCAGTTCTTGCGCATCGAGTCTTCAGCTTGGCGCACAAGATAAATCACCTACTTAAGCAATCCGATTATTCTTTGTTTAAAGTTGTTAAGCTTTAATTATTCGTTATCTATTCTGCGACAGATACGTGAACAACACAGCAATGATAACCAAACAAACCAAACCACGGAGGCACCGCAACAGGGCGAGACATAGGCAATTAAGCTTACTGAGAAATCTTTTTGTATAGTATATTTTACTTTTCACTTCACGTTTTTACTTCTTTTCCCAGCCTCTGGCACACAGGCCCTCCTGTTCTTTTTACTTTCTTTTTTGTAACTTTAGTTTTGCACACACTGGGAATCCACAATGGAAACCCAAACACTGTAACCATTCAAGGTTAATGAAAACAAGGACTAGATCCTGGTTCTTACTCAAAAAAGAATTATTCGTTATCTAAAACTGCTTTATCTTCTTAATTTAACATTATTAGACTTAAGCGGAGTTCAGAATAGTACCTCTACATTTGATATACAACAAGAACGAATAATGTAGGCCATCATCATTTAGATTAATTCACACAAATTAACAACAAATATGCGCTTAATAACAATTATAGTTGTCATAAAGTCAGCCAACAATTAAAAAAAAATTCATAAAAGAAAAACAGGAGATCATCCACTTACCAGCTAGGTTGTAATGCAAGTTCAAGAAGCAAACTCATGGACCAATTACTAGGCTTGATAATATGTTACATAATTAGTTTATACCTATATATATATATATATATATATAGCATACACACTGAAAATAATACTGAAATCTCCACGCAAGAAAATAAATATCATTCTTTATTTATTTAGAGAAAGACATGGATGAAAGTACGCTTGCCGGGTCAAGAATACCATACCAGTACTGTCAGATCACAAGATTCACAACATAATAGTAATATACTATAAATCTAGAAACTAGAAAGCTTGCCTGGTCACTAATACCGTCGGTTTTTTGTTTGAGCTGCCTTTGACACCTCTTCTTCTTCATCATCATCATCATCATCATCTTCTTCTTCTTCATCTTTTTGCATATGACCGTTTCTCCGGGCAGTATCACCCACAGTGGGGTAATGATTGTTAGTATGCATCAAATTGGAACCAGTACCTCTCCTGAGATTTGACTGCTGCACTGGAGCAGCCAACACAGTGTTATTTGCGACCTGAGGCGCCAAAGCACTAGGCCTTGGATGAACTGCTTTCAAGTCCTTCTCTCCATTAAAAACCATAGAACTAGTCTTTGGATTCTCGGCTTTACGCTTTGTATCCCCATTTACAGCTACACCACTGACAACTTGGTTTTTATTTCCACTGTACGGCTCTGGACGAGGCTTTAAAGGAGGATCTTGCCTTGCCGGGTATGCATCACCATACCAAGTATCGGTACCATTACTGGACATCTCTGAACGAGGCTTTGAAGGAGGATCGTGCCTTCCCGGGTATGTGTCACTATTCCAAGTATCGGTACCATTACTGGACCGCTCGGAACGAGGCTTTGAAGGAGACTGACCCCGTGCAGGATATTCAGTACCATTAATGGGCGGCTTTGAAGCTGGAGGCAAGCTGGTATGATGACTTTGACGATGGGGCTCGGGCCCATCTTCTTCTTGGT
The DNA here is from genome assembly GCA_025461125.1 of Carex kokanica. Taxonomy (NCBI): domain Eukaryota; kingdom Viridiplantae; phylum Streptophyta; class Magnoliopsida; order Poales; family Cyperaceae; genus Carex; species Carex kokanica. Next base: position 716,443 of record JAJGRX010001121.1, read on the forward strand.
GGCACCAGCTGCAGAGAAACTCCAGACACATGGTTTAACTATACCCTCCTCTCTCCCTCTGTATTCGTATAGGTATATATTTGAGAATAGAAGGAACAAAGTATATTTCTTGGCTATCTGTGATATCTTCGCTCTCACTCTCTTGCTCTTTCAAATTAAGCTTTATGGGAGTTGAAGCGGGCGACTCCGCGTGTGGTTTAAAAAAAAAAAAATAGAGAATCACAATAAAGGTGCTTGTATCTATCATATTGTACTGCATGTACAGTTAGATAGTAATGCCCCCAATAATGCTATATAATATTGAAATTAGGGTGGAACTAGGGTGTTCTCAAGTCTTATCAAGATAACTTTGAAATCTATTAGAATAACTTTAAATAGCAAATTTATAAATTTAAACGGTTGAAACCGATTTACTCACAAGTGATATGTTTAGATGTCAAATTTATAAATTTTAAACTTAATTTAGCATAAAGCTAAACCGTAAAAAAATGGGTTTATTATTTAATACGTTCATCTTTTTATTATTTTTTATCACTTGACTTTATACTAAATTAATTTGAAAATTTATAAATTTGACATGTAATCGTATGGGTCATCACTTGTAAAGTATATTAGTTTCAACAATTTGAATTTGTCGTTTAAAATCAATCCGATAAAATTTAAAATTAAGCTCACTAAGAAACTTGGTGAGCTTAAAAACCTCCTAATTCTACTCTTGAAACTAATATATTTTCTGTTAATCATTCATGTCCTGACCAACTTAATTAATTGGAAGAGTTATTTTGAGAGAATCGTTGCCAAGCTAATATATATATAGTCAGATATATATATTTACAGAATATGTACAACAACTTATGTGTACGAGGTATACCAGCTGTGTTGATCAACTAGAAATTCTCGTGCTAGGCTCTTGTACATATTTTACCAGTTAGAAAGTAATTTTATCTAGGTATATATGTCTGCATAAATTTTTAATACACCAACTAAAAATGTGTGGAGTGATTGGAAGTATGGATTCTGTACAATTAATAAATTGCCAAATCAAGCTGTATATGCTTGTAAAGTAATTGGAAGTAATTTTTGTTAAGATTGTATTTTGTATAGTTTTTTATTTTTTTTCATAATTGATATATTTTAAAAAATAAATTTTATTGGAATTTGTTTAGTGTAAATACATTACTGTTAAATATAAAATATATACGCATTTCAATTAGTCCATGATTCACACATTATATTTTTTTTAATACATTTGTTGTGTGCGCACATCAAAATCATTGATATGAACTTCATATTTTTCTAATATAAGAGGAGGGATCCAATTACACCTTTTTTGGTGACACACTTTGACACCTACCATTTTCAAAGTCCAAATAGTCGATCCAAACCATTCAACATGATGGATATATTAAAATGTGCTTGGAGATCAAATTTTATATTTTTTTTTTATTTTTTTGCTATTTATTAAGATGGTTACAAAAATTGTTGTTTTCGGACCATTGAAAAACAGCGATTTTGTAACCATCTTAATAAATAGTAAAAAAATTCAAAAAAATGTAAAATTTGATCTCCAGGCACATTTTAATATGGTGATCATGTTGAACGGTTCGGATCGACTGTTTGGATTTTGAAATCGCAAAATTGACCTATATAAAAAACGGTGTCATGATGTGTCACCAAAAAATGTGTAATTGGATCCCTCCTCCTAATATAAATTGTGTATCAAGTCTAGAAAAATTATATCAGCTATTGACAAAACTTAAAAAGTTGCGCTATTTTGAGAGCTTTAATCTACAATACTGAACGCTCAAGAACTTTTATTTGTTCTTATAGCAGAATTTCCCCCTAATTAAAATTCTTTATATATACTTTTTTTTGTCAAGACCAACGTCAAAAATGGATATCTCATTTAAGAAAAAGGTGATGATAATTGTATTTTAGGTTTAAAGTCAATTTCAATTTTTATATGTTGCATATTTTTATTTCTCATTTTTCATTTTAGCTAAAAGATGAAGTGACCAAAATTTATATTTTGCAATTTTTTTACTATTTTTTTAGATGGGTACAAAATCACTATTTTTGGATGGTCCACAAACAGTGATTTTGTACATATCTAAATAAATAGAAAAAAATTTCCAAAAACATAAAATTTGGTCTCTAAGCACATTTAATACGGAGATTATATTGAACGGTTCAAATCGACTATTTGAACTTTGAAAATAAAAATAAAGATGTGAGATATAGTTGGTGCACAAAATCAACCGTGTATTTTAATTAACCCTACTCAAAGGTGAAATACATAACGATTTATTTGTTATGTAACTGTAGAGCGGATCCATATCCTCTGTCTTTTGAGTTAATGAATTTCAACCGTTCAATTTTAAACGGAACCAATCTGGCTCGTGCCTATAACATAGGAGTCCTTTAATATTAGTGCAGATCTAGTTTGCACGAATTTTAAAACAAATCGGATGGTCGAGATCCATTAACTCAAAAGATTCTCTTTTGAGTTAATGCAGAGGATACGAATTCCTGTAGAGGACGGAATTACATGCCAAACTACAACATTCGTTCTCGCTGGGCCATCATTTGCGTCTCTGGATTGCGTTCTCGATTGCACAGCAGCCCAACTAGGCTCTGATTCATTTGGATGGATTCTTATTTGATGCTATGGTACCGTGCACGATACGAATTAGTTTGTATTATGAATTAATATTTTTATTTGCAATACTTAAAATAATTGATATGAATTGTTGAATATGATCTTCATATAAAATATATTTTTATATTAAATTATACATTTTTTAGAATTGTTTACTATCTTTTTAGATATATAGAAAATCACACTATTTTTAGATGAGGGTTCAAATGCCTCCATTTTTCATGCCTCCATTTTTAAAAACTTTAATAACTCAAAATTTAAAACTTAAAAGTCAAAATAAAACCGTTAGATATGATCTACATCATTTTATCTATGCACGTGTAAAAAATTATGACATTTCAATTTTGTTTTGGTTGTCATCAAGATCTTGTAAAAAATATACTAATGTGGATAATTTCTATACGTTGATTTTTCAACTTATTGATTCACATAAAAACAAAATCAAAATGTGATAATTTTTTATGAGCACATAAATAAAATGATGTAGATCATATCCAATAGTTTTATTTTGACTTTTAAGTTTTAAATTTTGAGTTATTAAAGTTTTTAAAAGTGGAGGCATGGTGGAGGCATGAAAAATGGAGGCATTTGAACCCTCCTCTTTTTAGATAGTCTAGAATTTTTAGATCAAGTGATTTTCTATATATCTAAAATATAGAAAGAAAATTGTAAAAAGAATGTAAAATTTAATTTACAAATACATTTTTTCATGAAGATTATGTTAGACAGTTCAGATTGACTGTCTAAATTTTGAAAGTAAAGATATTAATCTGGAAATGGCTACGGTGCTACGCATAGCATATAGCGCCTCCGTGCTACGGCTCAATTTTTGAGTTTTCAAAATTCTAACGGTCGATCTGAACCGTTCAACATGATCTCCATATGAATATGTACTTGCTAGCCAAATTGTACATTTTTTAGAATTTTTTTACTATTTTTTTAGATAAGTAGAAAATCACTTGATATGAATGGTACAAAATTTTCAGATCAAGTGATTTTCTACCTATCTAAAAAAATAGTAAAAAAAATTCTAAAAAATGTAAAATTTGGCTAGCAAGTACATATTCATGTGGAGATCATGTTGAACGGTTCAGATCGACCGTTAGGATTTTGAAAACTCAAATATTAAGCCGTAGCACGGAGGCCCTCTATGCTACGCGTAGCATGCTAGCCATTTCCTATTAATCTATAGTATAACCTTACTCTTCTTATTTTTCCTTTTTAAGGGAGCAGTGATTTTCGGATTACATTCCATTTTTACGAGGACAGTCAGAATGGAAATAATTCTACTGTTAATCCTTAAGGAATAATAAGAATTTGTTATTCCGATCCCAGGTTCATGTTATTCTCAAGGAATAACAACAGAATAACAGTCAATTTGCTATTGAGATCAGAATAATTCTACTGTTGAAATCAGAATAATAGGTTCATGTTATTCTCAAGAAATAACATCAGATTTATTTCCCAAAAGGACAGCTCTCGAGAATTACACAGGGATTCATTCATCTCATTCCCTGGATTGGCCAGGGATCATATATTAATTTGGGATAGTGCACACATGATACACCTCTCGGATGGATTTGCTGCTAGGGGTGTCAATGGTACATTTTTAGCTGTTTATATGACCTGTATCGTATTCAATAAGGCGGGTATGGGTAAGATTTTTTTTCGTTACCTTATTGGATATGGGTATGGATAAGAATTTTTTTTCGTTAACCAAATGTGTAAGAGTATAGGTAATGAATATTTTATACCTGTTATCCTATAAGGTAATTATAAAATCTAAATATATATTCAATTCAATTTCTAACCCATCTAACTATGTATTCGTGTTTTTTATTTTTCTTCTTTTATAAAAAAACAATTTAGTTGGAATTGATTGCATTTTTTTTATTAAAAATGTAATTACATATGTGTGAAATGAATAAGTTTTTTATATTTAATTTGTAAAATATAATAAAACTAATTATTATATTAGTATTATCCGTCATTCATCCGCTACCGTTTCGTTATTCGATAATATTAACGGGTAAGGGTAGGATAGAATTAAGTCAATTTTTAATGACTATGGGTATGAAAATGCCTCCACCCGACCCGTACCGTACCCATTGACACCGCCCGTCTTTGCTGCCCTGAACAAAGAGCCCCTTATCCATTTTGGCATTACATTGTACATTGTACAGGGGACTCGATCTCAGAATTAATTGAGTAAAAGATTCTCCTCACTTTACGGCTTGAGATTCTCATCTAACTATATATTATAAAACCTTAATTGGCAATGGGGTGTTACTGTTCTTTCTGCAGTAGCACGTCTTCTCTGTAGCGTCCGATCAGAGACGAAGGGCTCCAGATTTGTTTCTGTGATGTCAGATGATCTCATCCCAATTTTTACGTCTTCATCCCAAATTGGAAAATACAGAACTCTTGCGACCTGTTCTCTCCCTCCCTCTCCAGTCCGTCGTCTAAATATCAATACAGTACCAACAAGGGTAGGGCTACTAACGAGTCAAGCTCGGCTCAAAACTCAGCTCGGCTCGTCATATAACTAATTCGGCTCAACTCAGGCTCGGCTCATTCTTGAAGAACAAAGCTCGGCTCAATTTAATGAGTTTGAGCCTTCGGCTCGGCTCAAATTCGACTCATGACTCGCGAGCCCAACTCATGTCATAACTCGCGAGCTCAACTCATGCTAAGCATTAGAAAAACAAACATTTACTTGATTACAAGTCATAACCTTACCTAAATTATTCAAATCAAGTTTTAAAATAATGTGATTGAACCGAATTCAAATCAAGCTTTTTATAATAATGCGATTGAACCGAATTCAAATCAAACTTTAAAATAATGTGATTGAACAGATAAAAACGATTTTAAATTCTCTGCGTTAAAATTCTCTAACACCTCACCCTTAAATAGTAATTAAACGACTATTAGACAATATTTTGTTGTCAAATGTCGCTAAATTTTTTTTATAGCTAGATCCAAATAATAATACGACTGTTGTTTTTAATACATCTAAATCTCGCTCACGCATAATGCCAAGCATAAAACGTGCCGCAAAGAAATTATATTTTTTTTCCAACCCTTAGTCTATTACATCATCAAGCACAAAAAGAAGAGACTCATTGGCTCATGAGCCGGCTCGGCTCGGCTCGGGCTCGACTCGGTTTGAGTGATAAAATATGAGCCGAGTCGAGTTCGAGCTTTATTTAGTTTAGGGCCCGGCTCAATACAATTTATTGAGCCGCTCAACTCATTGATTCATGAGCCGGCTCGGCTCATTAGCAGCCCTAAACAAGGGTACCAACAAGGGGTTCTTAGTCGGAAACCTAACTCCCACCTCCTTCGTTCACCCCCCTCCCCGCCTATTCCAATTCCAATTCCAATCCGGTAACCCTCATCTCTTTCTTGTCTTGAACCACCTTGATTTCGCACAGCATCTGATCTCTCCGCTGAAGACTCAACTCTCCATTGCTGTTGCCGCCGTCGTTTCCTTCGAACAAGAGGAAAGATTGGGGCATGCGCCTGCTGAGTAAACCGATTCCTCCACCCCGCTTCTTCTGGCAAAGAGTCTAACTGCTTTCTTCCGACTTGCATTCCACTACTTCGGTCTCGAATTGCAAGCGTTAAGCATTTAGCTTCCAGGTACCAGTCCTAACATCTAACAATTCGAAAACTACCGACAGCTTCAGCACTCAAAGCCGAAGGCTCAATTTATAGAGTAACTCATTCTGTAAAGCACCTGCTTTGCTTCCGCTCATCTCCATTCTCCCCAGGTGCCTTGGGCGTAAGACCACTCTCCAACTACAGTCACGGCACATACTGTTCTCCACCTACCACAGGTTACTTTGAACTCTCTTTCATCTTCTCAATTTATTTCCTCCTAATCAGCTAGGGCATTCCAAATTGCAAAATCGAATGACTTCCGTTGCCTATGACCTTCTAATAAGAATATCAACATCTCTGTATATCCCTTATTGTTTAAAAAAAAATATAAAAAAATAGTAATAAATAGAAATTATGAGGACCTGTATGTGAAAGTATATGAGATGAAGGTGTAATAGTGAACGCGATTTGATAATATCAAAATTGATACAAACACCTTATGATTCTCTAAGTATATCTTACCATTTTGACTTCACAATCTCGGTTTCTTGTAAGAAATATGGAAACACGAAATAAAAACAAGGTTATATGTGTTAGAGTCTCATAAGATGAATATGCCACATAAGAATTTATCTGTTACTATTTGTGTTGTTTTTCAGGTAGATGTAAATAGGACTGTGCCGAAAAAAGGGTGCAGCATTGATGTAGACTTTGTACATCACAAGAATCACAACTCTCCCTTGCCAAACCTGTTTAAAAGAAAGCTAGACGAGAAAGAAGATAAACTGGTAAGTGTATATTAATAAAAAGTTTCTCTAAAAAAAGAGAGAAAAGTTCAATCCTTTACTTATTAATTTATTCTTATCCCTTGATTTGCTTCTCAATAAGGCAAGCTCTGCTGCCATCTAATTTTTGAATCCGCTATAGATGTAGTGAAACAAAAAGGGTCTTTTCCTCTTTATTCTATTTTCTGGTTAATTCAATAAACCCCCCCTTGTATCAGTTCTGCACCATTTCATGGTCTGAGCCGATTTGAGCTCGGGTTGATACTTTATCCAATTTATTAAGTTCTCAGTTCTGATAATTTAAATGAGAATGCTGCTTCTTCAGTTAATATGCAAAGATGAAATAAAGTCTTTGAACTTTAAGCATTCTATGATTTTCAGAAAGATAGGGTTTGATATGTAATTTTGCAGATCTTTCGAACTTCGTTATTCAAATCAAAAATGAAATTTCAGTATATCTTGATAAGGCCTATAATCTATTTCCTTCCTCTATTCAAGTCTCTTGCTGGTTGTTTTCTTTAGAACCAGGTTAAGGGTCTAAGCATATCATTAGTATTTATCAATTAAAAAATAAAAAAATGCATGATAATAGGGTTTTCTTTGTAACAGCATGCATGTAATGCTATGCCCTTTGTTTAATTCATCTTTTTACATCATATCTACATTTAGTCTATGTCCTCTGAGTGTTTAAAGACCAACAGATCGCGAGAGAACCAAAGGAAAAACAATGAAGCACAAAACGCAAAATTGGAAAAAAGGGCAAAAATTCCAATCAAGCCCAAAGTTAGTTAAAAAGGAGTCAAATTTCCCTTAAACTCAAAGTCAAAACCAAATCGAGTTTAATGGGAGCCAAATTCCCTGAGACTCGAAATCAAACCAAACCCCTGGAAGACAAAGGATAAGATTTCTTAAAGTCTTCCAAAAGTAAAAGAACATTATGGCAAAGAGAGATGTTGCAGATATCTCACTGATACAATGTACTGCCCAAAAAACAGATTAAGAGAAATACCAGTGGGATAAGGAGTAAGCCAGCATAAGGTTTAAAATTGACTCTACCAGTGGGATAACTTTTCTACTATAAATCTAAATTATTCTCTTATCTATGCAGTAACACAAACAGATGCTCCACTAAAGAAGATACAGAGCCAAAAAAAGATATGCCCTTTCCCTTATGTCATATTTTTATTATGAGTAGGTTAATTATAATAATAAGTATTGCCAAGGGGCCAGATCGGGTTTGATATATACCTGGCGGGGTATACTGGTGGATCAGACCACACCAACCTATATTAGAGCATACTCTCAAACTTCAGTTTTGTTTTTACACATTTACTTTTGAAAATTGATAAGTTTCCATAATTCACAATGAAGAATCTACAGAAGTTTATCTCTCAAAAGCAAAAGCAAAAGCAAAGCAAAGTCTCGACAAAGATGAGGTCACCGCAAAGGTAAAACAAGTTTTTGAGTAATCATAAATACATTCGGTGGTACTTACAAAAATAATGTATACATGTTTCATGATATATGCCAGAGCACGCTTAATGTACAATATTTTACACTGGGTGTTAATTTTTTTGCAGTTAAATTTAGAAATTAATTTAGGTGGCTATTACACAGTCTATAAGTTATGGACTCTAGTATCTACAGGGGAAAAAATGTGCTATTTGCAAAAAAAAAACTCTGAAAAAAAAGAATTCTTTTGCTAATAGTTTGAAACAATTTGGTGCATTTAAAATACAACTTTTCTTGTCGTCATTTACATACGTCCCATTTTATCTCATTGTCTTGAATTTTTTTTCTAAATATATCAGGTACTAAATTGCCACAAAAGAGGCCAGCTGCAATCTTTCACGGTAGCAGACTTGAAGTGTTTTTTGTGTTGCAAAAAAGCGAAGGTTGGTGGCACAAAAGAGGAACTTCTCCGAAGATCAACCGGGTTTCTTGATTAATTCCATCATTAAGCTTTTCCATGCGTAACAAATTTCTATGAAGATATTGTCATGCTAGTAATCTCTCCTTTTTTTTTATTTTGAAGATTTCAACAAGCAGCAAGATATTGCTTATAATATTACGGTAATATTACGTTAATCTCTCCATTGTTTAGTCTAGCAAACTAAGCATTCTCCATGCAATGCAAAGAATTTACATATGAATAAGATTGATCTTGCTCTGACTCCACCCTTTTCCTATACCAGCAAGAGCTCCTTTAAGCTTTATATATACTCCTTTCTCACAAACCACTGGAGCTACCAACGTTTCATCTAATAAAGTGTTTTTTCGGCACAAACTTCACAACATAATTATTAGTTATTTAGAAACCATCATATACGTGTGACGTATACAAAGGTTTTCGGTATAAAATCCATGCATGCACCAACATACACGAGGGAAACGGTTGCGGCGTAGCCGCAACGAGGCACCTAGTTCAATCCAAATGGGTAAAAGATTATACTCACTTTACGGTTTGAGATTAACCCTCTGTCTCTTTGAGATTCGGGCTAGCACAGGGTAGGGCAGTATTATTGAGCTTTGAGATTCGTGCCAAGTTAAAAAGAACGATCCAGATTCACTAATTCTAAAATATTCACTATTACGGTACTGGGGAGGATATGAATTCCCGAAATTTTTAAATATAGCACCAATAAAAATAAAAATAAAATCAAAACGGCACCAAATCTGAGAAATTCTAGATTTAGCACAGCCGCAGATCGACTGAGTGGCCCCATTTACTGGGGACCTCAGATTGGCTGAGCGGCCCCAGAAGAAATAGGGCCGCAGATCAGCTGAGCAGCCCCAATTTTCCCAAATTTACTCTGTCACGAAAACCTCATGGATTCAGTATATTTTGCATGAACCAATCTTACATTTAAATATATGGACTCCAGAGTAAAAACATCATGCATCGATTTTGTACAATATACTAATTTTGTATTGGAATTATCAGTTAATCATAGACCATGTTCATACTTTGACGAAGTCTATAAAGCATATAGCTGCTGTAAATTTGAGAGTGACATGTTAGACCTCATGGATTTAGTATATTTTGCATAGACCAATATTACATTTAAATATTTGGACTCCAGAGTAAAAACATCATGCATCCATTTTGTACAATATACTAATTTTGTATTGGAATTATCAGTTAATCATAGACCATGTTCATACTTTGACGAAGTCTATAAAGTATATAGTTGCTGTAAATTTGAGAGTGGCATGTTAGATCTCATGGATTCAGTATATTTTGCATGGACCAATCTTACATTTAAATATTTGGACTCCAGAGTAAAAAGTAAAAACATCTTGCATCTATTTTGTACAATATACTAATTTTGTATTGGAATTATCAGTTAATCATAGACCATGTTCATACTTTGACGAAGTCTATAAAGCAAGCTGCTGTAAATTGGTGATATGGTAATACGTGAAGCTCAGGGGCCGCTCAACCGATATGCGGCCCCTGGGGTCACTTAGCTGATCTGCGGCCCCAAAAATGGGGCCGCTCAGCCAATCTGCGGTTCCCAGTAAATGGGGCCACTCAGCCAATCTGCGGCCGTACTAAATCTGAAATTTTCAGAATTTGGTGCTGTTTTGATTTATTTTACTTTTATATGTGCTACATTTAAAAATTTCGGTACGAATTCAGGGCACAGGGCCTTCTGTCCATTTTGTGTCCCAAACAAGAGCTGCTGCCTCTTATCTTCGTGGAACAGCAGCCCCTATTCGAGCCACGCCATTCCAGTGAAATCACAGTCAATTTCAGAGACAGATAAATGTCTAATTTTTCAAATTTCGATATTTCATTGAGATTTTGAACTCACAATTTTTCACATGAAAAATGTTGCTTTGTGTAACTTGAGCGCTTCAACTTTTTGGAACAAAACATAAACAAAGAAGAAGATAATTAAGAATTAAATTTGCGTAAGGACTACAAGAAAATAGAAAAATTAAGAAGAATTCTTTGGGTTTTTGTTTTTGTTTTTATTGTATGTTTGAATTGAGAAATATGATTTATATTTTGTGTTTGTTTTACGGAAGGCTAAAACATTATTTTTAGGAATTATGAATGTAGTCTAATACTCTTGATCAAGTATATAGTAGTTATTTAAATTTTATTTGTGGTCTCTGAAATTGATTTGTTAATTTATGTGTACTTAAAAATAAAAATAAAACAATATTAGCGTAGAAACAAAAACTAAATCAACAAAATAACAAATCAAATTATTTCTTACGGAAAGAAATAAAAAATGGTGAAAAATACAAAGAAAACCTACAAAAGCCTCATGTTTTGAAACAATTAAGTCGACGTATAAACAGCAATTATGTTATTTGATATTTAAGATTTATTGATGTCAAAGGTGTCAACCTTCGAAACCTAACATTGGATGAGAGTAAATAGGAGGGAGGGGGAGAGAGGGGGAAGAAGGGAGAAATAGGGACCCACAAGGGCATTTTGTTAATTATTTTAGAGGAGGGGTATTTTGTTTGAAAATTTTGGAAAGTAGGACAATTTGTAAAATTTCCCATTTATTGATGTCAAAGGTGTCAACCTTCGAAACCTAACATTAATTACCTATAACAAGATTATGTTTCAAACTCTCCAAAAAGTTAAAATTTATCAAAATAACCTGCATAATTTGAACAAAAAATATTTAAAATATCCTTTAGTTTCAAAATAAAACATTTATTTTTACTCAAAAAATAAATAAAAGGTTTCTTGCTTTTTCATTATGTTATCAAATATCAATTAATACCGGCATTAATAACATGAAAAGCATTTTTTTTTTCATATTATAGCTTGAACACAGCAGGAAATTCATCAAAATAATTAATAACATGAAAAGTAATTCCGTGCTGTGTTTAAAAACGAAAATAGCCAAAATTGTTGATTTTCAGAGTTCTGAGGAGATTAATTATTGAATTATCAGAGTAACTTTTTTACAATCTAGCCTATGCTCTATTTATACAAAAGAGTTCTAACGGTTATATTTTGTACCGTTGGTACTGTACAGTTTCTATTCTTCTTTTAATTTAATTGATCAATGATGGATGGTTGAGATCAATTCTTCTATGATTCTTCTTTATTTTCAACACTCCCCCTCAAGCTAGGAGTGTATATGTCGTACAATCCTAGTTTGACGGTGATAGTCTCGAAATGCGTCGGATCCAATCCTTTGGTAAAAACATCCGCTAATTGTTCTTTGCTTTTCACAAACGGTGTTTATATTTCTTTCGCTTGGACCTTCTCTCTAATAAAGTGACAATCCACTTCAATGTGCTTTGTTCTTTCGTGAAACACCGGATTTGATGCGATATGTCGAGCGGAGTTATTATCACAATACATCTTCATAGGTTGATTAGATTCTAGGCCCATGTCTCTAAGTAGTTGTCTGATCCAAATCAACTCGCTTGCGGTGGATGCCATGGCTCGGTATTCCGCTTCCGCACTTGATCGAGCCACGACATTTTGTTTCTTGCTCTTCCATGTGACTAAATTCCCGCCTACAAATGTGCAAAAGCCGGTGGTGGATTTTCTATCAAAGCTACCGACCCAATCTGCATCGGAATAGCCACATATTTCATTAGAATTATGATTCATCATTTTTATGCCTTTTCCGGGATTTTTCTTTAAGTATCTTAATATTCTATTTATTGCCTCCAAATGAGGTGTTCTTGGGGAATGCATGAATTTACTAATTTGACTTACAGAAAAGGAAATATCTGGACGGGTTACCGTAAGGTAAATTAGTTTTCCTACAAGTCTTTAAAATTGGTTTATGTCTTCTAACGGTTCACCATCCTCGGTATTTAATTTACATTTGGTATCAATTGGTGTAGAGGCCGGCTTACAACCTAACTTACCGGTTTCTTTTAATAAATCTAAAGTATATTTGCGTTGTGAAATAAATAGACCCTTTTTTGAGGAGGCTACTTCTATTCCTAAAAAATATTTTAAATAGCCTAAATCTTTGATATCAAATTTTTCCTTTAATTGGGATTTAATTTTTTTAATTTCTTCTAAATTGTTTCCGGTAATTATTAAATCATCTACATACACCAATATAAGAGTTATGTTTTTTCCTTCATTTTTGGTGAACAAGGAGTGGTCGGCACTACTAGTTTTAAAATTACATGAATTTAAAAAGGAGCTAAGTTTGCCATACCATGCCCGAGGCGATTGCTTCAATCCATAGATTGACTTATTCAACCTACAAACTAGATTAGCATTGTTCTCTATTTTATGGCCGGGTGGTAAGGTCATGTACACCTCTTCTTCAAGTGTTCCTTGAAGAAAAGCATTTTTCACATCCATTTGGTAGAGGTTCCATTCACTATTTATTGCAATAGACAATAAAATCCTAACGGTGTTCATTTTTGCTACCGGTGCAAAGGTTTCGTTATAATCTATACCATAGGTTTGAGTATACCCTTTGGCCACTAATCTAGCTTTGTACCGTTCTATGGTACCATCACTATTATATTTTATTTTATATACCCATTTGCATCCTACGGGTTTTTTTATTTTTTGGTAATTGTACAATTACCCATGTGTCATTTTTTTCTAAGGCCATTAATTCATCTTTCATGGCTTTGCACCATACCGGGTTGGTTATTGCCTCTTGGTAATTGTTTGGTTCTATTTCTTTTTGAATGGAAATAAGAAATGCATTATAATCGGAAGAAATATTCTCATATGATACAAAATCTTGTATAGGGTATTGGACCGTATAGGTTATGAAATCTCTAAGTTTGGTAGAAGGTTGACGCACTCTTATGGACCTTCGCACTATGGTATTTTCTTCATCTTCATTATTTTCATAATCACCGTTATCATGATCATTATCGTCATTATTGTTATTATTATCATTATTTTCTTCTTCATGGTTATCGGATTCGATTTCATAATCCTCATTTGGTATAAAATCGAAATTGTTCAAGAGAGGAGATATTGCCCTATCTTGATAATTTTCAAGTGATCTATTATTTATTTTATCCTTTTTAAAATATGGTTCATCTTCACAAAATACTACATCTCTACATATAAACATTTTTTTATTAATTGGATCATAGCACTTGTAACCTTTTTTTATATGGTGAATACCCTAAAAAAATAGCTTTTGTTGACATAAAATCAAATTTATCTTTTCTTTTAATATGAACAAAACATACACAACCAAAAACCCTTAAGTAATCTAAATTCTTTTTTTGTTGATAAAGAATTTCGGTTGGACTTTTGTTTTCTAAAATAACACTAGGTAGTCTATTAATTAGATGTGTAGCACAAAGGATGGCATCCGACCAATAAATTTTTGGAACATTATTTTGAAATAATAATGCGCGTGTCATTTCTAATAAATGTCTATTTTTCCTTTCCGACACTCCGTTTTGTTCGGGAGTGTTTATGCAAGTGGTTTAATGTATAATTCCTTTTTCTTTAAAAAGATTATCAAAAATTTTATTTACAAATTCCGTTCCATTATCCGACCTAAAAATTTTAAGTTTCGCGTTGAATTGAGTTTCTATAAGACATAGAAATTCTCTAAAACACATAAATACCTCATCTTTTGATTTAAGTAAATATAACCATATAGCTTTAGAAAAATCATCAATAAATATTACAAAATACTTAAATCCATTATAAGAATTAATTGGGGCCGGACCCCATACATCGGAGTGAACCAAATCAAACGAGGCCTCACTTTTACTAGAGGAAAGTGAAAAAGGACGTCTCGTTTGCTTTGCCAATTTACATATATCACAATTAATACAACTAGTCTTTCGATAATTTAAAACATTATTTAAAATCTTGTTGGAGGGATGCCCGAGTCTCTTGTGCCATCTATCGTAATTAATTGAGCTTGCCGAAGCACAAATTTTCAATTGTTCTAAATCCAAAAGATAATGCCCATTTTTAAGAGACCCTTCACTAATCTTGTCCCCGGTTACCCGGTCCTGAAATATTACATTTTCATGCGAGAAGATTACATTACAATTAAATTCTTGAGTTAATTTTTTAACCGAAAGTAGGTTTATAGGAAAGGTTTTTAAATATAATACATTCTTGATTTTTTTGTTGCAAAAAACAATTTCACCTACACAATGAATTTTTTCTTTCATACCATTTGCTACGGTCACATATTGGTCATTTTCGGTTAATTTTAAATTCTCAAGGAAATTTTCATTTCCAAACATATGGTCGGTTGCACCACTATCTACAATTATTTGGTTGTACAAATTAAAATTGTTTGAGTGAGATACAATACCACATGAGCTAGCAGAATTTTGAGCAAGCAACATGGTAAGCTGCTGGAGGATCTGCTGCATTTGATCCCCTGACCCGCCAGCGCCCAGTTTTGACCCGCCAGCACTTGAACCCGGTTCATCCGAACCGGTTTGATCATTTTTTATCTCTTTTTTCTCGGTCTGGGCAGAGAAACCTCCCCCTCCCCCACGCGACATTTCTCTCTTCTCTTCGTTCCATCCGCCGCCTCCTCCTTTCCTTGGATCTGCCTCCCTCCACCACTTCGGCTTAAGATTTGGGTACAGAAAATAGCACCTCTTGGCCTTGTGACCCTCTTTCTTGCAGTGAGAGCACTTTTCTCTCGAATTTGGCCGAATTTGATGATGTTGAGAGCTAGGGTTTTGGGAATTTCTTACTGCATGGCCATGGGGCTCGTGCCCTTCGCCGTGGCTGGCTTGTGGGCCCCCCATGACTTCTCGCAGTGTGCCTTCTCGCTGAATCTGATTGACCACCTCGGAAAAGGATGGAAGGTCGGGTGCTCGGATAATTTGTGATCGAATGATCTCATAGCTCGCATCAAAGCCCGCAAGGTACGAGAAGATTCGATCTTCTTCTCTTCGTTTTTTGAGTTCTTTGGAATCAGTTGTAAATGGCCGGTAGATATCAAGTTCATCGTATTTCTTTTTGAGAGAGGCCAGATATTCCAAATGGGTTCTTGTTCCCTTTTTTTTCTTGCTGGATTTCCATTTGAAGGCGATAAACATGAGAATGGTTTTTTTTGTTGGCCATAGAAGGAATGAATTTCCTCCCATAGTTCTTTTGATGAATTGCAGCTTTGGAGGAATAGGTCGGTGATCTGTTGCTCCATAGACCCATATAAGAGAGCCATAACAGTATGATCCTCTTTTTGCCATTTTCGGATTTGAATTTTCTCGGCCTCTGTTGGTTCTTCTGGCTTTTGGGGTTTTGGTTTTTCTTTATCTCCAGTGATGTAATCAATTTTATCTCTACCACTAAGAGAAATGGTGACAGATTTAGCCCATGTAGGTAATTCATACCATTGAGCAATGTCGGAGTTAATTTGGATGGGTTGGTAGCTTCACTAGTTTGCTGCCCCCACTGATCCATTTTGATGTTGCTTGATTACAGAATTTCTGCTGTGGCTTTTCTGTTTCTGTTTCTGTTTATGAGTTTACCAGTTTACTGGTAAATATCAGTTATCGGGTTATCGGGTATTATTATCGGATAGGCTCTGATACCATGTTGATTTTCAGAGTTCTGAGGAGATTAATTATTGAATTATCAGAGTAACCTTTTTACAAGCTAGCCTATGCTCTATTTATACAAAAGAGTTCTAACGGTTATATTTTGTACCGTTGGTACTGTACAGTATATATTCTTCCTTTAATTTAATTGATCAATGATGGATGGCTGAGATCAATTCTTCTATGATTCTTCTTTATTTTCAACAAAAATTTAATACCAGAATAATTTACTTGATAGATTTTTAATGGAATATAGAAGAGGGACTTTTAGAGAAATGTCTCTTGTGTTTCTCTCTTCTCATTATAATGTGCCAAAAAAATTTCCCTATCCACAATGGCACTATTTGTTTGCAACTTTATTAAAAATGTATATAATATGTACCACCACTTTACAACGGGTCAAGATTTTGAAAAAGTAAGGAGACTGTACATAATTTTCCTCTTAATATTTTTTTAAGGTTAAATTTTGCTCTTTAATATTGTGTATATCATAGGAAAAATGTTTTCGTGCAGTTTTAAATATGAATATGATTAACTACTACGTAGCATATAAGCGGTATGCAAATTAACGCATATGTAATGAAATATGCGGATAGTAACACAGATCTGTATTTTTTAAAAGAAAAAAAAATATCAAACTTACCAAGTAAATCATTTTTTCATAAAAGGTTAGTCCAAATAAATACAATATTATGTTAGTATGATCTTAGATTGATTAAATCTATAATTCCATTATAATTTTTTTTCTAAATTCTTCTATATCTGTCAAAAACGTTATTGCATAAAATCTCTCTATATATATACACGTACAATTATAGTGGGAAAAATGGCACGGCGAAGCCGGCTCCGTCACGGAACGATACGGTTACGGCACGGCACGCGTGTCGGTTATGTGTCATGACTCACGTGTTCCGTACATGACCATTCGTGTGTTGTGATCATCTTTTGAAATTTTGGCACAGCACGGCACGTCACACAAAAGATCTCGACACGGCACATGGTCACGCGAGTCACGTGTAATTAGAACTGTTAGATCTTAATCAAATGGTTGAATTTTGAATAAACCAACTTAAATTATGATAAAATGGTCACGCGAGTCACGTTTGGTCACGGCACATTTGGACACGGCATGACTCACGTAACGTGACAATTCGCGTGACGTGACCACCCCAGCTTGACATTTTGGTCATGACACGGTACGGCACGTGAAAAATTAACTTGATCATAGCACAACATAGCACGAAACTAAAATCACAATGTGTTAGTCATGGCACAACATGGCACGACACGTTTTTTTCCGCTCTACCTACAATTAGGGGTGAGTAAATCGCTCATAACCCGCTCGCTAAATGCTCATTAACAACTCGCTATAACTCGCTCATTTACTTAATGAGCCGAGCATGAGCATACCCCAACTCGCTCATACTCGCTCATTAGCTCATTAAGAACTGAGTTACATAAATCTTGCCACATCTAATCCCTTGATTCTTTTTTTTGGAATGGCCCAAGAAGCAAGTTTGAAGCATGCATGCCATAAGATCGCTGGGCTAAAGAAAGCAGGCCCCAGAACCATTCGTAATATCCATAACAGATTAACCACAGGCCCAGACCCAGCTACTATAGCTTGAAGCCTTGAACAGGAGTGAATAATAATGAATATTATTTGGTTTTGAACTTTTAGCTGAAAATTTTGAAAAAATTTCGGCGCGGCTGCAAAATCTCATCACCTAAAGCAACTCAGCAACTCGCTCATTAACAACATGCTCATTAACAACTCGCTCATTAAGCTAATGAGTCGAACATGAGCATATCCTAACTCACTCATGCTCGCTCATTAATCAGCCCTACCTACAATAAACTCCTAGAAGGTGAGAGCTTCGTAACTGAACGTTGATGATATTGACACGTTACAAACCTGACCATAGGATATCAGTCAAATGTGTGTAGTCAAAACTTGCGGGGACGAGGGACAAGAAGGGTGCTGAGTGTCAGATCGGAGAAAATTGAAGTGTCCAATTCCTTTATCGCCCCCATGCACATGAAACCTATGGTCTCCGCTTGATTGGCTGTTCTATTATCCTATAAACGTGTCGAACTTGGGTGGAGACACTTCTCCCCGCACCGCATGCCACCGAGTTTCTCTCTCCTCCTCGCACCCTCATATGCAACTTCTGATTTTCTGTAAAAAGTATATATAATTAAACATGTCACTGGCCAATTAAGTGGTCCACAATAGGAACATTTTTTGTTTTTCTTTTCCACCTAAACTATATATAAGATTGATTGAATTTTAGTTATATAAAATATTTATCCTGAAACTAATCTTAAACCAGATTAATTTATAAACAATATTTCAAGTGACCATCTTTTTGTTACTTTTTTTCACTTAAACTATATATAAGATTGATTGAATTTTAGTTATATATTTTGTCCTTAAACTGATCTTAAATCGAATTGATTTGGAAAATATTTTCAAATAGATATAATAATTTACATTACCAATTAAGTGAGTCGATTTTTTTACAATAATTTACTTTACAAGAAATAATTGTATAATTAATCTGTTTTATATTTCTTATATCTGGTAAAACTTACAAACGTAATATATTAATCATCATCGGCATTCCTCTCTTTTAATTCTAAATTTGGATTCATAAGATTTTTTTTATTGGATTCATAAGATTGTTTTTATTGGATTGAAGTGATGGGCGTACATGCAAAATTTTGAATTTTTTGAATTCATTTAGTCTCAAGTCAAGTGGTCAAAATTGATGAAAAATGAATGATCCAAAATGAAGTTGTTTTAATGCATTCAAAAAATTCTCAATTTTGACCACTTGACTTGAGACTAAATGAATTCAAAAAATTCAAAATTTTGCATGTACGCCCATCACTCGTAAAGTACATCGGTTTCAACGGTTGGATTAATCTCGTTTGAAGTGAATCCGATAGTTTATGTAGAATTGTGCTCACCAAAGAGTTTGGTGAGCACATCACACCCTAGTTCTACTCATATATATATATATATGAGGAGGGATCAAATTACACCTTTTTTGGTAACACACTTTGACACCTACCATTTTTAAAGTCCAAATAGTCGATCCAAACTGTTCAACATGATGGATATATTAAAATGTGCTTGGAGATCAAATTTTACATTTTTTTGAATTTTTTTACTATTTATTAAGATGGTTACAAAATCGTTGTTTTCAGACCATTGAAAAACAGCGATTTTGTAACCGTCTTAATAAATAGTAAAAAAATTCAAAAAAATGTAAAATTTGATCTCCAAGCACATTTTAATATGGTGATCATGTTGAACGGTTCGGATCAACTGTTTAGATTTTGAAATCGCAAAATTGACCTATAAAAAAAACAGTGTCATAATGTGTCAAAAAAATAGTATAATTGGATCCCTCCTATATATATAGAGAGAGAGAGAGAGAGTGGGGCTATTGTACTTCGCGAAGTAAAACGAACGCTCATACTCCCATTTCCAAAATTCAAATCGTCAATCCGAACCGTTCAAGTTGTTCTCCATATTGAAATGTGCTTGGAGACCAAATTTCACATTTTTTGAAATTTTTTTACTATTTATTAAGCCACTTTGAAAATCGCTGATCCATTGTGAATAATAAAAAACAGTAAAAAATTCTGGACCAATGGATTAGCGATTTTCAAAGTGGCTTAATAAATAGTAAAAAAATTCCAAAAAATGTAAAATTTGGTCTCCAAGCACATTTTAATATGGAGAACAAATTGAACGGTCGGATCGACGTTTTGGATTTTGAAAATGGGAATATGAGCGTGAAGTAAAATATTGGTTTTAGTTCGCGAAGTACAATAGCAAAATTCTATATATATATATAGAGAGAGAGAGAGAGAGAGAGATAGGCTACCATGTTTTGCAAATTAAAGGGTCTCTTGTGCTTTGGGCTCCTTTTCGGATTTTCAAAATTCAAAATGTCGATCCAACCGTTCCAGTTGTTCTCCATATTGAAATGTGCTTGGAGACCAAATTTTATATTTTTTGGAATTTTTTTACTATTTGTTAAGCCACTTTGAAAATCGCTGATCCAATGGTCACAGTAGCAAAACAGTAAAAAAATTCTAGACCAATGGATCAGCGATTTTCAAAGTGGCTTAATAAATAGTAAAAAAATTCCAAAAAATGTAAAATTTGGTCTCCAAGCACATTTCAATATGGAGAACAACTTGAACGGTCGGATCGACGTTTTGGATTTTGAAAATGGAATATGAGCGTGAAGTAAATATTGGTTTTACTTCGCGAAGTACAATAGCAAAATTCTATATATATAGAGAGAGAGAGAGATATATAGGCTACCATGTTTTGCAAATTAAAGGGTCTCTTGTGCTTTGGGCTCCTTTTCGGAATTTCAAAATTCAAAATGTCGATCCGACCGTTCAAGTTGTTCTCCATATTGAAATGTGCTTGGAGACCAAATTTTACATTTTTTGGAATTTTTTTACTATTTATTAAGCCACTTTGAAAATCGCTGATCCAATGGTCACAGTAGCAAAACAGTAAAAAATTCTAGACCAATGGATCAGCAATTTTCAAAGTGGCTTAGTAAATAGTAAAAAAATTCCAAAAAATGTAAAATTTGGTCTCCAAGCACATTTCAATATGGAGAACAACTTGAACGGTCGGATCGACATTTTGAATTTTGAAAATCGGAAAAAAAAACCCAAAGCACAAGAGGCCCTTTAATTTGCAAAGCAGGATAGCCTATCTCTATATATATATATATACACACACACCCAGGATATGCTCGAACCACCGCAGACAAACTTACAGGATATATATGTTAACTTAAATGTCGACATTTATCTTCTTTGTTAGACTTCATGTTGGGTCAATGAATATATATATATTTGTAAAATGTAATTCTTCTAAAGCCAACGCTACTGTTTCTAACATAGAGAATCCATGGCACCGAGTCATCAGTGACTTGCTGCGCTTTCTCAGTATATTACAAATTTCGACCTGGTTGCTGCAATAAATATCATCTCTACGATGCGCGATCGCAACTTGCCAAGTTTTGCGTTGGCCCGCGCGTGATACATCGCTGTCCTTTTTGTTTCCTTTCCCTCCTCTCCGAAAATTTATATAAATTAATAAAGGATAGATGTATTCTTTTAATAAATATAAAAGATGAAAATCAATCTTTGATCTAATAGTATATACAATATTTTCTATGTAAAAAATCGCAGATTTAAAATTCATATAAAAAATTTCTTGTGGATATTACATAGTTGGATGACCTGACTCCAATTTTTATTCCAAAAAATATAAAAGATAATGATATTGTGCGTTTTTGTATATTTATTTGATATTTTAAAATATAATATTTAAGTTAGAAATTAAAATTGTAGAATACTTATTAATTTTTTAGTAGTACATGTATTAAATTGGATAAATTTCGAATATATTTACTTTAATATTAAATAATTGTAAATTTTTTACTGTAAAATTATAATGAATTTATAACGAATAACCAATTAAATTTTAATTGATTTAAATTCGATATACTTAATTGTCCAAATAAATGAGAGCACTTTACAATTTTATTTTTTAATTATGCACTATATTTTCTAAAAAATCAAATAAATATATCATAAATAAATATTGAATGTATGATAAAATTACTCACTAGAAAAAATAAATAAACTACTGCATCTCAAAAAACAAAAATCAAATAGATTTGTGGAAGTTGTAATTTTCTATTTTTAATCTTCATGTGCCATACATTGACTACTTAATTATGTCCATAGTTTTCTAGTGTTTTTTTATAATAAAAATTGTGGCTCTTAATGATGAAAACAACTACGATAATGCCGTCTAATTTTTAAAGACTTTTGAAGAAAAAATCCTATGGAGTTCAAAATATATGTAAACATATATGTATGTACATATATACATATATAGATATATACAATTAAATTGATGTTTGTTGAAAAACTCTCGCTCACAATAATAAAAAACTGCTAACAATTTATCGCCATCTCAATTAATATATGTCCGCTTGAGAACCAGCTTTTGATCGAGTGACAAAGATGACTAATATGAACGAAAATTCACACATAATTAATAAAAATAATGCAGAGAGGTCATATATGCTAGCGTGTACAGAAATCCACACTTCTAAATAGAGCTAGAGCTAGACTTTCAAATAGTCATACATGAATTAAAGTCGAACATGTAAAAATTTCATGTTGTGAATCGGGATTAATTAATTTTACTCTACTATTGTATTTTACTATAAATTATATAGAAAATAAGATACATGTACAAATTTTGAAAAATAAATAAATATGAATATATTGACTCTCTTCCATCTGAGTACTGCCTCCGCCTCGATCTGCTTCCAAAGATTATATATACATCAAAATTTCCACTGGCTCCTATGATCGACAGCTGCCATTAATACATAGGTTGCAATATATGTCCTCTACAATTTATCGGACTACATATATGAGCTTATCAATACATTATAACTGCCTTACAGCACACTACTCGTACTAGCTAGTACTCTCCATTGCCGATTTTTTTTTTAAATACCCCTAAAAAAAATACTGAATCTATCTACTGTTTTCAAATATTTTGAAAAATACTCTGACCGCACTATTGTGGAACGAACGGTTTGCTTCCATACCTGATCGCCTTACAATGGGGTAGTTTGCTATAATTTTTTTTAGAAGGTATTAATAAAAAAAATCGGTCTCCATTGCTTGCAAGAAAAAGAAATATGACAAAACTGCATAAGAGACTAAGCAACTAAAAATAGAAAAAAAAAAAAAAAAAAAAAAAGAAGAAGTAACTTTCTAGTTTACTTGCATGCGGATATTAAAACATGTACATAATTTAATTTTGGGACATATATATTATAAAGACTAAAATCGTTGAGTAAATTTTTTAGGGTGGAGTTTTTGTCAAAACCCTTTGGACAAAATCTTATCTAAAATCAGTTGTAAATCGTCCGATCTGTGTTAAAATTACACGGATGGTTTAGATTTACGGAGCCATTCAGAATTATTAAGTTTTAAATATGTTAACACGAATCTTAAACCAGATCAAACGGTAAGGCCCGGCTAGATGAGATTCTGTCCAAAGCCCTTTCAATAAAATCCAATTCCAATTTATTATTGAATTTTTATTATGCAAATTCCAGCCGTAATATTATATATACTTGTATTTGGTTATAACTATATATATTTTAATGTGAAGAAGGCTTTGGAGTGAAATCATGTTTTGGTTATAACGGAGTAAATCACGTTTTGGTTATTACTCTGTTATGATATTTGCAGTATATTTGATGGTGATGTTTTACACTAGTACAAAAAATTCCTTCAGCGACTGTTCAAATACACCTACACCGACTGTTATAGAGGTGTCAGTGATAGCGCCGTAAGTATAGGTAACCCTTTACTGACAGGTAAAAAACAGTCAGTGTAGATACTCAACACTGACGGTTTATATAAATAGTCAATGTAGGTCTTCAACAGTGACGGTTTAAAAACAGTCAGTGTAGGTCATCAACACTGACGGGTAAAAAACAGTCATTGTAGGTCCACAACACTGACGGGTAAAAAACAGTCAGTGTAGGTCTTTAACATCGACGGTTTAAAAACAGTCAGTGTAGGTACACTACACCGATGGGTAAAAAACAGTCAATCTAGGACTTAAAAACAATCGGTGTTAGTATAATTTTTTTGGCATAGTTCTATTTGTATCGGGGCTAGCCTCCATATTTTTGCTAGCCATATATTACCATTCGACATTCACTGACATTAAAAAAATATCATGCAAATAATTTAGATGCAGTTGAAATTAACAACATTATATTTAGTTTAGAAGTTGTCCAAGAAAAATATGCGCCATTGTCATGTTATTGCATGAAGTTGCGTCGGTGTATACTTTTTGGTCGGTAAATCACACTGCATGAATATAGATTAAGAAGTTGATTTTATCCAAGTAATATGAAAAAAAAATGAATTCAGTTCAATTATAAAATACATACCTCAGAAAAAGCGTCAAATTGTGTAGTGACAAGGTCTTACAGATCTTTCATGACGTAAAATCACACACCTTGTCACCTTCTTGCCTAGGGCTATGAAATGTGCAATTTAAGTGAAAGCAAATATTAGTGTTGTAAAGGAATTTGAAAAAATTAAGTATCAAATTAAAACTCAAGTGTACAAGTTCACACCTTAATGAATTTCCACTCACATTTCGTTGATCCCTCCTTAGCTCTCCTCCGGCCTCCACATTAAATTTTAAAATACTGAAATTATTAAATGTCAATGTATTAATTAGTAATTACCAACAAATAGTATGTTGATTGTAAGTAAATGGAATTAGACTAAATATTAGATTTATTGCTCACTCTTTAAATAGCAACATAATAGCGTAATCTGGTTCCTTTGGTGGTGCTAGAGAATCAATAACATACACCATATTATCGCGCATGACAAAAACGAGAAGTACTCAGTGTATACTACATCATCATCATCATCATCATCATCATCATAATAATAATAATAATAATAATAATAATAATAATAATAATAATAATCAATCTACATATGTTAACAATATGTCGTTAACAGTAGATAAACTACTCAAATAGAAGTAGCAACTTACCCCTGAGGATTAAAAAAATATAATAGAAAATATATGATCATTAATAATTTGATTAAAATAATATCTGAAACTCGGGTGTCGACTTCTGCCTCGCAAATTCTAGCCAAACTTTCGGGTTTATCCAAGTGTATTTGCGAAATGGTTCTCTGTCTGCCCTCATGTAATTATTTACAGGTTCACTCTTAAAATTGTTGGTGTGCACAAAGCCTTTATCATGCTTTATGCCCCAAGTTTGCTGCATTTCAAAAAATTACATATAATATTTAAAGAGTCAGTCTATGGTACTCAAGCTGTTTCATTCGAACATGGACATCCTCTCCATGTTCGAGTTGAACCTCTCTTCCTTGGCCTTTTCGATGCCCAATGGAGCTTGATCCATCTCGACCTCAATAGACCTATACCACAAACCAATAATTATTCACAATAATATACTATTTTTATAGGAACCGTACCAAAATTTAAAATTCAGCATTTGTATTTAGATATCTAACATCCCATCTAACTGGTCACCTTACCACACTTCAATTAGCAACTACTATGCATCAATAGTATGAAGGCACTAATTTGATTAATTCACGAATTTCAACTTGAAACAGCAAATCACTTAAATCAAACAGCCAAAACCTAAAAGACGACAATGATTGAACCAATAAATAGGTAAAACAAAGCCACCTCGATTAAATAGGTATGCCCAATGGTTTGCATCCGTAATGTTAAAAATGACTATATTTTCTTCTCTTGGACATTTCATCGAGCACCTTAGGCTGAGCTCCAGAGAGGGGTACCCCTTCATTAAAGGGAAGGAACGAGAACGAAGGGGAAGAGGAGAGGAACGTGGTCTGTCCACGTCGCTCACTCGCTCCAAAAGAAGGTAATCGGAGAGGAAATGAGAGGAACGCACTACTGTGGCGAGGAGAAGGCGTTGTACAAAGTTTCGAAATTCATAACCCCCAAATCGAGGTGTAGGTTTTACTGTAGTGAGGGGAACCTCGCTGGGGCTCTTCCTTCCTCTTCCTTCCCCTTCCTCTTTGCGCTGTGTTTGTGGAGCACAGCCTTATGTGCCAAACCCCCATCCACTGACAATTTTATAAAATCACTTTATTAAGTCACAAGTTACATATCTAATATTAGTTTTGTCTAATCTCTCAGGTAATCAAAATCCAATTATACATAATTTATTTTTTGTTCGTTATGTGCCAAACCCCAACCATTGAAATTTTTCTAAAATCGCTTTATTAAGTTGCGAGTTACATATCTAACATCTCTCAGTTTTGTCCCATTCAACAAAGGAGGAGAGAGACATACCTGGTAAGTGCGTAAATAATTCAAGGGAGAAGGTGCGGGAAGGAGGCGTAGGCGTAGGCGGAGAGATCAGTGACAGTGGAAGTGGCTTGGTTTTGGCAGCGGAGAGACCCCAGTCGCTCTTTCTTTGGTTACTAAAGAAGCGACTCCACGCAAACCCCAGTCACTCTTTCTTCCCAAACGACTCCAGAGGTGAAAATAAAAGAGAACTCCAAATCCCATATCTACCTCAACTGTCTCTCCCTCCCCCACCCGTCTCCCTCTTGTAGACCTCATCCTCGACATCACAATACTCTCCCCTCTCTCTCGTCTTACCTCTCCTCGATCGGAGAGGAGAATGAGAGAGGGCAGGGAGTCAAGCTGAGCGAAGCCGATATCACAGTATTATCGGAGCTCGGAACATAGAGTATCCATCTCAATTGGAACGCAACAGTGAGCAGATTTTATCGTCGGAATGCAACGGCTATCGGACAAAAAAGAATCCAGTAGTGAGAGAAGTGGAGAATAATATAATAGGATGATTAAGAGTGTAAATAAATTGGATTAGTTGATTAGAGTAGTTCAGATGAAATTACAAGAATAAAAAAATTCAGATCTAAGAATAAGAATCATTCATTTGACTCATTGTAAATATGTTTATTATTAATAAAATTAGTAGTAAATATTTAAAGTCACTAACCTTAAAAAAAATATAACAATGTTTCACCTTATTTATTTTGTATCCATTGATTATTGTATCATTGACAAACCCTAGTAAACGGTACGATAATTCTATTATTACTATTATTATTAAGAGAATTAAATCGAAAGTGCTCATAATAAATCATTCAAATAAATTAAATTATTAAACTTAATCATAATATTATTAAACTAAATCATAATAATATTAAATTAAATCATAAAATATCTATATTATTTATTTGAACCATCTGATTCGATCGAAATGGATTGAAACCTCTTCATTCACTATGATCTTTTTGAGAAACAACGTCTTTACTGTTAATTTTTTTTTTCATTGCTGTAGTTTTTTCAGTACAAGAATATATATTGATCAAGACTTGCTCTACTAAGATGAATCATAAAATCATTAAACTAAATCATAAACTTCATACACTCTTAACCTAAATTATAAACTAAATATGTTATTAAGCTGAATCATAAACAGTACTGACAATATAAATTATACATTAGCTCTCAATAGGTTTTTTTATGAAAATTAGCTGTCAATAGTTAATCCACTCCAGGTCGCAGTCCATTGAACTACCCTGCAAGGTAGCTTATGAAATGTATTCTTATGCTAGAACTGCTACGAACCGAATCAAGCTGAGCTAAGCTCAATGTCGATGTCGGCTCGTGACTATAACGAGCCCAGTAACCTGTGAACTGAAAAATACTGATATGTGAGCGGCTCGTAGTTCTCCAAGTCGAGTCAAGACGATGGTTACAAATTTTACAGCACCAAATATCATATATGTTGTACCTTAATTAGTGACTAATTTTTTACCTTAAGATATCAACGCT
Organism: Carex kokanica; assembly: GCA_025461125.1. Taxonomy (NCBI): domain Eukaryota; kingdom Viridiplantae; phylum Streptophyta; class Magnoliopsida; order Poales; family Cyperaceae; genus Carex; species Carex kokanica. The sequence continues at coordinate 744,485 of JAJGRX010001121.1, forward strand.
TCAAATTAAAATCAAGCTATAATCAATAATCCATTTCAGCTCGTTAACGGATTGATTGATTGGTAATTGCACATCAACCTTGTTTGATAATTGTGGATATGCAAAATATAATTTAATTTACAGAGTTAATTGAAACAATATTAGACCTGATGCTTGCCTTAGAATGGAAGGGCAAATTTTTAAGAGAGGCTGGAACTTGTCAGGGATTTTGCTTTCTCTGTAGAAATGAGGAGGAGACGGTCGGTCAAATTAACATCTATTTACAAAATTTCTCTATACATGACTTTTCATCCCTTGGTCATACCGTAGGAATAGGTTCTTTCTAATCCAATATGGTACATAATGGCAACTCAAGAACATGCATATTATTGCATAGCCAACTCTCGCAAAGATACAAAAAAAAAAAAAAAAAAAAAAATCTACCTAATTATATACTTGCTTAATTCCTTCTTTGGAGAAAAAGGTACATCGCATATTTAGAAATTACTCGGCTAATTACAATAAACTCATTTAAACATATCATTTGAGAAACCTACACACTTTTATGTGATAGCTCCTACGTACTTAACTTCTTCTTCTTCTTTTTTTTTTGAGTTATTGCTGGTTTTTGGTCAAGCTATTTTGAGCACTTCTGTTTAACCTTCATTAAATCATGTTTTTTTTTTTCAATAAAATTTAAGTTAGGGGCTTGATCCATTACTAATTAAGAAAAAAAAAAAAAAAAAAACAAAAGAAAGGAAGGGAATATTCTAGTTATAGAGATTGAATTCTTTACCAATTTCCGGAAGCTCCTAATAGATCAGCTTCTTGTATTATGCACATGCTCGTGGAAGGCGCTGCTTGCAAGAATTCAGAGGGTACAAAGAATTAAACATAAAAAATCACAAGACTCTCAACTACCACGGCTGGATTATTAAAATGGATCGAACAATTTAATAGCTAAAGTGTACGAGGAAATCTCACCTGGCCTTTCTTTCTTCTTTTTTTGACCTACGGAATCACTACTTGTACGGTTGTACCGTTGTACCCATGATGAGACGGCCTGATAAAATGCATGCGAAACAGGTGTCGACACTGTGATACAGTATAATCAGCTGCTGCATGCGAGGGAGGAGACGTGCCACGTTTTAGCATGCAAGTTCATGATCAAGAAACTTGTTAATTAATCAGTCATAGATCGTTGAAATATCCTGATATAGTTTTATTTATATCTAAATACTAAAAAAAATATTAGTTAATTTTATGTATTGTAAATATTAGTTCTCTATAGTGCGGTTAGTTAATTTGTAACAATTTTATTTTAAAATATTTGATTTTCTAACCTTATCCCAAATGAAAAGGCACATTCAGATGCACTCGTTATTGCTCCAAAAATTGAACAATAATTATTCCATAATTTTTCAAGAAGGCACTTTTTTTTTTATCTCTATCTAGTCTAATTAATTATCGGTTAATTATCTCTCATTTTCAGTTATGCAACAAAAAAAAAAGTGCAGCAGAAAAAATAAATACAATCTGCATACTTAATTATTGTAGTGTCATCAGACAAGAGTTCATATGAAACTCTTAAAATGCACACTTTATTACTACATAAAAATACACTTATCTATTCATTTTTTTTTTAAATTCAAAAAATAAATAGACTCAATTATTTGGTGACAGTATTAAATAAATAAATAACATGCCCCGCTGTCTGCCATTAGCAATTTAATTATTGTTGATTAAAACTTGACAAAAATCTGAGCTTAGTGCCTAATTTTTATTTAGTTTTCCTTAGCTTATTACCTTTCGATAACATACTTAATACTTGGCGGTTTCCAATTAAAAAAAAAGTTGGGGAAATTAAAAAAAAAAAAAAAAAAAAACAACATCAACATCAGAATTTTCAGAGGTAGTTGGAGGAGTTCAAGTGTTCAACGAGGAATTGACCCAGGTCGGACCAATTGAGGCCCAAGTCCAATCCAACTCTCGACAAAGAACAAATAAACAAAAAGAAACAAAAAAAAAAAAAAAAAAAGAGGAAAAGGAAAAGGAAAAGCATTAAAAAGAAGCGAAGAAAAAGACATTTGAGTAGTTTTCACACACACACACACACCCACACAAAATAAAAAGATCCCATGCCACTGGGCTGGGCTCCGCCGCTGCTCGTCGAAGCTACCTAAAGGGCACTTAAGCAACAACACAGAAGAAGTAAAAAACAAAAAACCCCACTGAAGATAGTAACAAACAAGCTTAGCGAGTAGCGACTATAATTGGCGGGCACTAAATACCCGCACGATAGATCCGGAAGCATTTCTAATTTCAATTTAGAACAAGGATTGGTAATCGTAGAAAGAGAGAGAGAAATAGGGATGGGGATTGCCAAATCGATAGCTGTTGTGGCGGCGGTAACCTTTCTCCATGTTTTTGCTTTCTTGCTCGCTATTGGCGCTGAGAGCCGCAGAAGCACAGTAAGCCTACTTTTCTTTTTCCTATCTTTAATTTCTTATAATTGTTTTTGTGTTAGATGGAGAAAACTTTGGATCTGACTGTCCTAATATGAGGCTCTAGGAAAGAAATTTTCAGTTTTTTTTTTTTTTTTCTTTTGAATATCATCTGTATAATCTGTTGTGTCGTATGTGTCTGTTCCAGGAGTACCAAAATGTTTTTCCTTCAATTAGTACCTAATTAAGGAGCTATTACAATAATTCCTCTGTTAAGCACGAAGAAATCCCCAAAGAAAATACCAGATAAGGTTAAATTATAGCATCTCTAACCTTGCAAGTTCGGTACAAAAATAGTACATGGCAACTTACATCTTAAGCCACATTTAAGTAAATTAAATTGGGAGAATTTCTTTCCTCTATAACTGATTTGCCCCTACAATCTGTTTTGTTAAAGGGGAAAGTAGTGCCTGATGAGTATGACGAGCGGTCGTACTGTGTATATGACTCTGATGCATCAACCACATATGGAGTGTCAGCCTTCTTCACTCTTCTTGTCAGTCAGGCGTTGATTAGTGGGGTCACTCGATGCTTATGTTTTGGCCGTGTTTTGTCTGCTGGTGGGGCCCGCACTTGTGCTATTACCTCCTTCGTTCTCTCTTGGTAAAGTCAAATGAACAAACTTACAAAGCTAATTTGTACTGGTGTCAATCCATATGTACCAGTATCAGTCCATACATTCTGATAACGGTACCATTTAATATATGAAAACCAGAATTTTTTCTCAATGAGAAGTTGGTTAGGTTACAAAACATAGATTAGTCAGATATCGATGATTGAGCATCTCTGACATGTACCATGCTGGTAGCCAAGACCATCCATATGCAAAAAAAAAAATAAAAAAATAATAATAATAATAATAAAATTAATTGAAAGAAATATAATTAAAACAGTAGTACATGTCCTGTTACTGCTGGTACCAAATAACAATTGTGCATCAGCTATTCATGCAACACATGCACCATTTCTTCGTTTTCAGGATTACCTTTCTGATAGCCGAGGCCTGTCTCATCGCGGGTTCAGTTAGAAATGCATACCACACAAAATACCTCGGGGACTACAAAAAGCATGATCTGGTATCTTGTGCATCCCTTCGAAAGGGTGTCTTTGCTGCCGCTGCAGCCATGACATTTCTCTCCCTGGTGTTCGATTTGTCATACTACTGGACCTTCACCCGGGCCGATACTGGCGGATGGGTCAAGCATCAGAACGAAATGGGGATCGGGATGACTGATTATGGGCCTGACGTTAGGGGTCGGGAATATAATGATAACAAGGGTCAGGTTGGTGGAGGCCGAATTTGATCTTTGGTTCATTTGCAAGTTAATAGTATTTGTTTATCATTATGGATTGTGTTGTTGTTGTCTCATGTTAAATTGATTAGGTGTTTAAAAGGTATAGGAAAGGGTTGGCCGTTAAGGAGTGACTGCAGTGTTGTACTGAGTTTATATGTTAGTTTTGTTGTTAGATGACAATGACAAGTTTCAAGCTCATGCTATTTTCATGGTATAGCCGTATAGACTAAAGTCGGTCAAAGATATTGTCCCGTTTCTAAAGAAAATGATATGAAAACGATGTTCGAGTATTTTTATTGCAATTATCTCCTAGGTTAGTAGTGAGTTGGTAGGGAACTTGTTCCACATTAGTTGTTTTTATATAAGATCGAGCATCCCCTATTTCTCAAAAGCAAATGTAGAGAAGCAATCGGTCTTAGCTCCAGACTATTCGGAAACTTGGTAACATTATTAATTAATATATGGAGACGTTTTGAGTTAATTTCACGGGGGGTCGGGGGAGCATTAACTATTCGCAAGTTTCAGATCTCAGCTAATTTTATTTGTTTTCGTATTTTATAAAATGGTATAAGCTTGATGGACAGTGGGATTACGGGTGGCAAAAAATTTCGCAACTCGTGGTTCAATCGTGACTTGCACTCACTAACAACTCGCTCTTTACTGAATCGAGCTGTTAACGAGCCAGCTTGTTAGAGCGTTCAAATTAAACGAGTTCAAACTGGGGCTTAGCTCGACTGAGCTAGCTCGGCTATGTATGAATTTGTGTGTATTTTATGCTGGCTAGCTTGATTCAAAAAGTTTATAAATTTTATTTTCTTCTTAAAACAAGGTCCAGCCAACTCGTGAGCTCGTAACAATTACAAACTGAAATTTCAGCTGGGATCCCTAAAGTCAACTCGGTCGAGCTCGCTCGATAAATAAACGAGCTAGGCCTAGCTCGTTGCCGCCCCTAAGTGGTTCCAGTGCTAAAGAATCAATCAAATTAAAAAAAATATATCATTAAAACATTATTGAATGTCCAATTGTGTAAAAATCAATACCAAATAAAAGTTTGCAAAGTCTAATTTCTACAGAGCTTGAGAATGGAGTTAAGACTTAAGATGAAGAAGATATAATTCGAACAAGCAACACTGCATATTCTGAGAAATGAATGAACTAATTAAACGGTTTGACACTTGACAGCCTACTAAGTACTAATCATTCAAACTCGCAAAATACCCTCTAACACCTTGTTTGGATGGAGAGTAGAGAAAGGAAGAGGAGGTGAAGAATAGAAGGAAATGGAATGGAATAGAAAGGAAAATTAACATATTTAACCTCTTCGTGTTTGGATGATTAACGAGAGAAAATAAATTTAACTTTCTTTTTCGTCTTATTTCTTGTTTGCTTGATTAAAATTTAGAAGGTTAATGAGAAATTCGGTGGTTGTTGTAGGTTTGTGATAAAAAAACTTGTATGAGAAATATATATGCAAGATATAAGATTGAGCATTTGTGCTATTTTTTCTAAAAATATTTGGAATAAAATTTCTTTCCATCCGTTACACTCCAAATTGGGAGAGAAACCGATTATATTGATTACAATGATACAAGGTTAAACCTTTCACCTCCTATATCCTTCACTTCCGACATAATTTTATCAACCAAACACGATTCAATAGAAAGTTTTCTTTTCTTTCAATTCCCTCCATCTACTCTCCATCCTTGTTTGGTGTAAATGTACTGGACGTCAACACCGCTACTACTGAACTTAATTAGAAAAATAGACCGCTCCAGGCTCCAGCTCCATCCGGCCGTTTCAAGTTAGAAATTAATTATCTGCACACTATATATATAATATATGAAGAACTCATTTAGAGCAGCACAATTTGAACAGATCAGTTTCAGGTGGTAAGTTTCCATCAAATTTGAAAGTTCCAAATTGTCCACGAAACACAACTGTAATCAGGTAAAACTTGGAAAAGGAAAAAACAATATAATGCGAACCCATGCTCTACATACGAAAGCTATGTTTTAATATGTATAATTTGGAGATTTGGTATTGGACGTAACGATGTGTAATTTTTTATCAATTGCAAACATCCATGTGAATGAATTTGTATAATGTAACAACGTAATTTTCAAAAGAAGAAAAACCAAAACTGAACAAAATTGGAGATAAGTGGTGATAGAGGAATAAAAACTAAATTGAGGGACCAACTTGATAAATATACTAAAAGTTGTGGCGTTTTATCGAAAATGATCCCTTCCTATTTGATTACATAATTTCTATTAAACTTTATAATTTTGCATGCATCAATACTTTTCAGCCTCCCTTGCTAAATAAGATTACACTACAATTAAGAAACTATTCACTTCCCTCAATCTCAAAATTTTAGTTATGCCCCTGATTCAAACTTGCCATAATAACTATCAGAAATAAATTGTCATTAAATGGAGAGTAAATTCTATATTTAAGCAGAGCCTGACATTTAGTTATATCTTGTATATGTTGATAGCTAATGGTTTTATGTTGCAAACTGTTTAGCTTTTTTAGTTTCATATTGTAGTAGGATATGTAATTGCATTTAATGTACTGATTGATATGTTTTGAGATCTGGCAGACGGGTACCAGAAATTTGGTACCACGTCTCATTAAAACTTTGTAGGTTTCGTTTCTTAATGAAATTGGTGGTATATACCACTTTTATAAAAATAAAAAAAAAGGATAAGTATGAATGTGGAAATGAATGCATCTTTTGAAAAGAAAATTTGTCACACCCCAAACTGAGAATTTCGGATTAAGGCATGATAAATCATCGCCTCGTGTTCATTAAATCAATAAACACGCAAGGCTAAACAAATACAAATAATAAAGAAATGCTGAAGCGTGAATAATCATAATATCAGCATAAGTCATACAATCCATAAATAAACATGCATACATAAAATCCATACAACCCACATCATAATACCGTAAACACAATCTAAGCAAAGGATACATGAACTAATGAGTTCTATGTACGAACCAAAAACATCGGGACTCGTATATCCTAACAAAAAGCCCTATAAAAAGTAAATCAACCTACGTGGTCATCGGGGACAGCTCCTGGCAAATCCTACTGCTGATCACCAGTCTCTGTACCTAAAAATCCACAAAACAACTTGTGGGTGAGCGAATAATTACTCAGTATGTGACCCAGAATTTATCCCTTCAGGGATCCTCTACGGTCAAAGTACTTTTAAATATAATCTACGTAGGACTTTTATAAATTTGCGATGTGTATGCAAGTTTAATAGTAATACAATAAAATACCCTATTTATTAACTATTAAAAGAAAATACATATAGTAGGTGCAGCTATCCAATGATACAATTAACCTATTATGCCAACATGCAAAAGATTCTCGAAATAAAACACAAGGAGAATATTATATCCATAACCAAATCGGAGTCCAGTACCTAAATACTGTGCGTGGAAGATACTATTGTTAGTTTGTAATAATCTAGAAGTCAATAATACGATAAATTTGTTATATAAAGCTTTGTTCATGAATTGAATGTTTAATCATTTTGTGTTTAATCATTTTGTTACCTTGAGTATTATTGAATTTATGAATCATTTCGAGTTCATGACTGGAATTGTGAAACTTCATAATATAGATGATAATACTCTTAAAAGTCCCTGCTAATTACCGCGATAAGGTTAGTGTGTGGATTAAATGATGGTTAAGTTTTACAAACCATGGACAAATAATTGTCATTTTAATCACACAAATACATGTTAGAGAACATGATATTTGACAGACCCCAAATGAAACATTAAATGGAATTATGTATGTGTCATTAATGTTTTCATTTTAGTGCTAAGTTCTAAAGTATGAGATATTCATTTTTCCTACATAAGAAATGTATATGTGTGATTGCTATCTAACGTTATCCGTAAAAAGTAGCTATAAGGGTAGTTCTTCGGTATACATAGCTTATGCGGAGAAAAAGATGGTTTATCAAAAGTACTATTGTCCCTCGTATCTCAATACGAGCTATAGCATCACTGGGCCCCTTGATAGAATATGATTATCTGGATCCAGTATGATTACAAGAGTAAACATATTTGATAATCTATTCAGGATTAAGAAAAGATTAAGTTTGCAAGGATAACACACACCTACCTTAAAACTAATCTGATAGTTATGAGACAAAAGAATTAACACGAAGTAAATCGTTTACTGGATCGTGATATTGTACGGTACAACATCATCTGTGTAATTGGTGTCATAATGTACTTGTCAGGTGCCACCTATGATAAATAGAGGTTAAAATAGTTTTAATTCTATTTGCCAACATAACACAGATCCTATTGGGTCACACCATATAGGAACTAGTCGGAGAATCTTGTTGATTAATTATAATGATTATAATTAATAATAAGATGGATAAAATTAATTATATATGATATAATTAAATTATAAATGTCATTTAAATGACAAGCAGAAACATTGGTTAATTTATGAACGTGTTTGACACGTTGCATAAAAGTTACCGAACGAACGATCGAGAAAATATGTATTTGATTTGGACTTAGAATATTTAATTATTGGATTTATATTTTGGGCTTAAAACCCATTAAGAATAAATCACTAATTAAAGATTAAATGCCCAAATCAAAAGCCCAAATCAAAGCCCAAAATTAATCAAGTCTTAATGGGCCAAGGGCAAAATGGTAATTTCATTTTGCTAAATTTTTGCCGATTTCATTTGGCCGTTGATTTGCCGACTTCATTAGTTGCCGACTCAATTTTTTAATGTATATATATATATACCAAATTGATATGGCGGTTTTGAATGTATATAAATACATGATCAAGGTTAGAGAGAAATATACAATTCCTGAATACCGATTCGATCCGATCGAACAATAATTCTCTCTTTTCTCAAATTCGTTCTAATCAGAGTTTACGGGTTTTAGAAATAATATTTTACGAGAGTCGTAATTATTATTTGCTTTTTCTCGTGAATAGTGTTTTTGTCAGATTTTGCAATTTACGGTATTTCTGGTAAAAGAAATAAACCGCTCTCTCGATCAGTCCTGGTGGATAACCGATAGAGGCACTATAATTTTTTGTGCCTGCTTAACCGGGTCAGACAGCCGGGTCAATCTGCATTCCAATTTGAATTTGGAAGCAAGGTAAAGAAATGTTATATTAATCTATTTAATTGTTAAATAGATTTAATCTTTTAGAAATCAATCAAAGGAGTATATCTATAAACTGATTAAAATACAAGTAAATACGGTTTTACTACTTTGGGTTTATACAGGATTAATCTGGTATGTAACTCTCGGTTATTATCCGACATACTACTTAATCTATGATCTGAATGAGTAAAGTTTTATTTACGGCTTTTAATCTAAGAAACGGATTGAACAGGTATGTAACTCTCGGTAAATTATCCGACATACCACTTCAATCCTTTTGGCTTGAGTTAGAAGTAAAAATTTTGTTTTACGGTCTTTTCGCAGCTTAAGCCTAATGGCTTTGGGTAGCCTCAAAACCCAACAAATATATAATACGGAAAATTAATCACCTTGTCACCCCGTGCCGTGCCAATCGGATCATAAGATATTGTCCAAGTACCGCGATCGGCGAGTGCAATGATACACATTGCCTAGTGACAATGAGCATTGCCCCCAAGGTAACATAGCACGCTGGCAGATAGACATATCTCAATCCCGTTTTCTTACACTAAATCGATTATTCATCCAAACATATAAAATAGGAGAAAACTACAAGCATGACGTAAAATATAGTTAATCTCATCCCTCATGAGCAGGAGAGAACTCCATTCGTCCGGCCAGACTAATGTGACACCGTACGCCACGGCCTCGAACCGTGCAGCATACATCAGACCTATCACAGCCTCGAACTGTGGAACAACCCGCCACGGCCTCGAATCGTGCAGCGGAAACCAGACCTGCCACAGACTCATGATCGGAATCAGGAGCTGTGCAGTCTCGTATATGGCGAGTAGCTCCTAATATAAGTGGGAAAGTCCCGAATCGATTCATACCCCGAACTCGAACTGGTGCACGTAAAGGTAAAATGAAACGAGAGAAGTATATAAATCAAAATTATACGTATAATAATCCTAGAAGACCTCCTGAGGGATTAAGTGATCACTCAGCTCAGTGACTATCAGGCCAGCTCGTACCCCATCCTACGACACGGAACGAAGTCACTCGGTCTTTTATCTCAACGCTCACCAATACATTTGTGCAACTACATAATAATATATTGTCTTCTACGAGAAGAAGACAAACTAATAACCTAATATAATCTAATATTATATACAATATCTTTAAGTTACCTTACTCCTAAAATACAATAAATTATAGTTTTTCAGGAATTATGCAAGTCCTATCTACAGTGCAGATTGGATAAATATGCTCTACAGTTTTCAATGCATCTATTTAATTTAATTAAACATGACAGGTCAGGTGGGTCGACTCGTAAGAGTACGCCACGAAAAGAATAATTCAGATATACCACAACATAATGTAAAGCGGAAGTCATGTGCAAGCGCTAGACACCAGCATAGTCTGCAGGATACTCGCCTGCTCCGGTATAGTCGTCCGTGGGATCAGACCACGGATCGAAATCAAGATAGGCCAGATGACCCGAAATTCGTAACGTACTCTAATTATAATCTAAACTAAATTCCCGTAACACTCTCCCACGTCTTATATTATTAAAGTTCACATTTATTTCGTTTAGCTACGAATTATAATATTTAATCGATTCAGTCAGTCTGACGATGTTCGGTTCAGTTAGTCTGATGCATTCGGATTGATTGTAATTAATTTATATTAATTTACTTTAATTTAGTTTAATTTAATTTGAAGATGAGTTGCTTGTTATATTTTTAATTTGAAGATAAACTATTTTTTACAATTTAAGTCTATTATAGTAATTATACGATAAAAATATGTTGCTTAAATTAATTATCTATTTTTAATACGTATAGAAATAGTAATACTTTTGTTGACTTAATTTACTCTAATTATTATAATTTGAAATTATTTTTAAATACGTATGAAATAAAGATACGTTGTTAATTAATTGTTCTAATTAATTAACAACTTAAATATTAGATTTTTAACTTCAAATTTGAAAGCGTTACTTTATTTAATTACGGGGTGGGTGGTGTTTTAATGTATTTCGAGATCATACATTGTCCGATCGGATGTTTGTATACGCTCAAGTAATGTTATGAGACAATTATCCAGGACTTTACTAATCATCTCTCGATCTTTAAGTTAACGTTAAATTTCCAATTTTTAGTTGGATATTTTTAGTTCGACTTTAGAAATAGAAATCATTCGTCACTTGTTTGCACTTTTAATCCTAATCACTTTATTTAATGTCACGATTTCAGGTCGAGCCTACCGAGAGGAGGCTTGAGATCCTAATTTATTAAATCATATTTTTGCTTCAATTATTTTTATCCAAAGCCCAATCATGCTTTAAAAATAAATTTCCGCTATCGCGTAGATTCTAATTTATCCTACGACCAGTTTAACTTTATGTTCTAACCTATCGTATGTTGAGTTTGCACAACCCGATCACAATTGGGCCCAATTCAATTTATTAAATCCAAAGACACAATTGGATTTAAGAACATTTAATAAATAGATAAAATTATTTTCGGATTGGGCCTAAGCCCAATAAAAGATATAAATTTATTGAAGAGTGAGGCTATGGTACTTCGCCTAGTGTACTATGGCTAGTGTACTACGGCTCAATATGGTACTTTTTAAAATCCTAACGGTCGATCCGACCGTTCAATGTGATATCTATATGAATATGTACTTGCAAACTAAATTTTATATTTTTTCGAATTTTTTTACTATTTTTTTAGATAGATAGAATTTTGATGGTCCAAAATTTGTATAAAACACTAAAAATTCTACCTATATAAAAAAATAGTAAAAAAATTTGAAAAAATATAAAATTTAGTTTGCAAGTACATATTCATATGGATATCACATTGAACGGTCGGATCGACCGTTAGGATTTTAAAAATTACCATATTGAGCCGTAGTACATTAGCCATAGTACACTAGCCGAAGTACCATAGCCTCACTCTTTATTTAATATACATATAGGACCAGCCCTTTAGTTTAAAAATATCCATTTTGCACCTAGGCCCCTAAAATTACCATATTTGCCTAAGGATTGCAATTTTACACAAAATCTTCTTAAATTAAATTATTTACGTTTAGGTCCCTATCAGTTACCAACATAGAACCAGACTAGCACCGAAATAAGAAATCAATCAGCACCAACAACATCCCCAACATGCAACAACACCAACACAGAGGCACAAGCCAAAACCAAAGAAAACAAGGCACAGAGCCAACAATCCGAGTACCAAAGGCACATCACATCATAGGTCAGAGGTCAGGGGTCGGTTCCCAAGGGGCTGGTAACATCGGGTACCAGTGTACCAGGTCATAACAACAACAGAACAACGGCATCACATAACAGCACCAGGTCACAGTGACCGGTACTGAAGCACACAACCAACAGCTGAAAACAAACAACAAAGGCAGCAAAAATAACAGAAAGCACCAGATCAGAGGGAAAACAGCAAAGGTGCCACTAGTATCGTAATAATAGATCGTAATCCCTCGCAAAAATCTCAAAATCAACACTTTAATCGAGTCGGGAAAATCAACAACCTGCACTTTGTTCGTGTTTTTCTATAGCTTATTATGAATCCTAATACACTTAATTTGATTGCAAGCATACAATCTTGCCTAGTAGTAGTTCGGGTGTCGAATCCACAGGGACAACTCGTAAAGTACTGGTTCTCACCAATTCATTAAGCTAGACAGACAAAGTTTGAGTTGGTTTCTAAATCTAATTAAATCGAAAGAAGCAAATAATAAATGTTTTGGGTCTGATTCAAGTGTAGGAGTTCCAGGGGCTTTGGCATTCCTATCCACTAGGGTCTCAATCTACTCGATTCGTGTTTCTAAAGCGTGCGTGGGTGTTCTGTCTAAAGTGATAATAGCGTGCACTTCACGGTTAAGTACTTCGTGTGCTAATATCGTACTTTTGGGTTACCTCGGACTTCTCGGTTAAGTACTTCGTCCTAATAACCTATTCTTTACTCTCTTTGTTCGGGGAGTTAATGCAAGTGATTTTTAGTCATTGAAAAAATCCCTAAATCCATATATTGGAGGAGTAAGGTTAAACCACACAATCCATGCATAAATCAAGCATTAAAAGAGTAAATTGCTAATAATCAATAAAATCCACAAATCGAGTAAGAAAGAGTGCACCTAGTTTCGAGTTTTACATGCCATCGCCCCTAGAGAGGAGATTAGCCTCTCATATGGGCGCAAATAGTTACAAATGGGATAAACAGTTTGTTACCAAAGCCTAGAGAGAGAAAAATAGAGTAGAGAATACAAATCCAAGCACAAATCTCTTCTCCCTTGAGTTTCTCCTTCTCCAAATCACCCTAGATCTGAAACCCTAGCTCTTGAGATCGTTTCTAACTGAAAAGAAGTGTGCTAATGTCAGCCTTGGTCCATTGGGGAAGAAGGTTCGGGCTATAAGAATGATCTGGGTTTGTAGCAGCTGAAAATTCGAAAGCAGTGAAGAATTTGCGGGTCGTAATAATGAAGATTGCGGGTCGCAATAATGGTGCAGAATTGTGGCAGTGAGCTGTTTAGTAGAAGCTGTGTTATTGCGGGTCGCAATTTATTTTTGCAGGTTGCAATTTTCCTCTGATACTTGCCTCTACGTGCCGTCTAGCTTCCGATCGTGTCCGAACTTGCTCCAAATTATTCCCATTTGCTTCTAGTACCTGAAAATACATGAAAACATAGCAGCATCTCGAACTTGGTGCAATATCTAAACTAAATGGCTTTAAACCAATAAAAAGGGGATAGATTTAGAGACCAAATTCTACTTAAAAGATATATGAAATTTAGGCTTATCACACTTGATACTTAGCAATTCTAGTTTTACGATTCATCGCATAAAATCGACAAGACACAAGTCAGAGAAAAAAAAGGGTCGTTACCGGGAAATCAATCGCTTCCTCTTTAAAAAGGCCAGTACCAAGGCGCCTTTCATCACCTCACTTCACAGCACCCACAGAGTCACCACCAAGAAAGAGGCACCCACAGAGGCACCGTCAAGACAAAACCCAACCGAGTTTGAGCTAGAACACAAAATCCAAACCACAAGAGTAAGTGATAGAGAGAGCCAAATTTCTCAACACATGAGACCAAAATCAGCAAAAACCCCAAGGAAAGAAAGAGCGGGATATTTGTAACCCAGAGAAGAGCAAAAAGCGGGGCATACGGCCAAGCCCTGTCAGAGGGTAGGCGCACGCGCAAGGCACGAAAGTCATCCCTGGCAGGTGAGTGATAACGCAGAGGTCAAAGCGCTCGAAAGGGAGGGGATGGGTGAGCGACAGGGGCCAGCGTGGCGTACGAAGTAGAGGAGAAAAGTGGGAAAAAATCAAACATCGCCCCCTTCCTTCTCCTGGAAGAAAACAAAACGAGAGAGATCAGGGGAGTGGGGCTCAGGGGTCAGCGACAGAGAGGAAGAGGGGTGGGGCTCCCTGTAAGCAAAAGAGGAAGGAGAAGGGTTTAGGGATGGGGCTCCTCGACGAACCCGTATCCTCCCCGGTACCTCACGGAACAGTAAATCACTCTACGGCCCAGATTTACTCTCAGCCGGTGCCTATTCGGGAGATGAGAGGGGGCCGTATTTTTTATGCTTCGAGATTCGTGCAAAGTTAAAAAGAACGGGCCGGATCCAATCACTCCACGGAATAGTCTCTCTGTAGTACTCAGAGGATACGAATTCCTCCCCGACAGAGAGAAAAATGGGAGGGGGTGGAAGAGAAAAGGAGGAGGCGGCTGCTTTGAGATTCGTGCAAAATAAAGATGAACGGTTGAGATAATTCTAGAATCCAAATGGGATGAAACAATTAACAAAGGATGTTTTAAACTAAATTAATTAAACGAGGTTTGCGTTTATAAATTTGTACGAATCTTTCGAATGTTAGTCGTGGTAAATTATGAAATTAAATTATAACTTATCTAATTTTTAATAACCCTATCATTTTTATAACACTTTCTCTTTCTAATATGTCACAAAATTATGTATTCATTTTATGAAAATCTTATTTGCAAATTTTTATTTTAATAAGTTATAGTTTTATGTTGTTTTAATAACATCTTATATAAATTTTAATTCATTTGTTTAATTAACTAAAATTTTAATTAGTTGTAAATTAAAATATAAAATTTGTTAGCTTATGTAATTAATTAAAATTTCAGAATATAACATTCTCCCCCAAGAGAACCAAAACTAAAATAATGGAAAATGAAAAGGGCCTTTAAAAAAACGAACTGAATTAACAATAGCAAATGATAAGTTTCAGTGTTGGCCCGGCATATTATATTAACAAAGTCGGCAAAGTCCGGTCATAGTACGTAACAATAATACAATATAATAGCTTAAGAACAAGCAAAGTCAGCTAACTTTTTTTTTGGAATTGTTGGCACGGTGGCTCATTTATTATTATTTTATATTTTAAAAAAATAATAAGTTTACTATATTTAAGGTACCGTGTAAGTTTTAAAGAACAATTTTTTGTATTTTTATTCATAATCGAGGAGATATTCGTATTGTTTACCTACCATATATGTCTTTAATATATTGGATAATAAATCTATTTTGTGTTTAAAATTGTTGAATATATAAATTTATTTTATGAGAGCGCTCAAATGACTTATTTTTGTGTGTGCTCAAATAAGCAATTCAAACTGCTCAATATGATATATATATTAAAATATTTTTGAAAACTAAATTTTATATTTAAAAAAAATATATATTTTTAGATAGGTAAAAAATCACTTTTTTCAAAAGATTTTGGGCTATTCAAAAATAATAATTTTGTACCTATCCAAAAAAATAATTTTGTACCTATATAAAAAAATAGTATAAAATATAAAAAATGGTCTCCTAACACATTTTAATATGGAGATCTTGTTTAGCAGTTCAAATCGCCTCTTTGTACTTTAAAAACAGAGATAAGAATGTGGGAGTATCATTGGAACACGAAAACAATAAGACATTTGAACCCTCCTCTTATTTTATATAATTATACCCTTTATAAAAAGTTTGCTATTTAAAAAAAACATTTATTTTTCCTTGAGCAAAGTTAGTAAAATAATTCTAGTAAAGTGAAATATTTATAAGAGAAAGCATACGAATAAAGTTTTAGGTTTTTTTTTTTTGCCTAATACGTCCAAATCCTGAATTAAATTATGAGGATATTACAGTAATACGAGCTTTAGCTGTTCTTATTCCTGAACAATTTTTGACGGTAGATTTGAATGTAATTCCAAAATTCAGGCATAAAAAACTATGCTAGAGAAATCATCTATGACAACTGGTCTCTCAAACTTTTAGGTCCTATTTGACAGCGCAGTTACGATTACTGTTTACGTGGAAAAAAAAAATTCACTCTGAGTGAATTTTTTTTTTCGCACGTGAACAGTAAAAATCAGTTCAAAAAAAAATTTCCTGTGTCCATTCCCCATCCCACTGTGCTGCCGAACAGAGCCTTAATGTATGAGAATTAGCTTCTTGAACTTTTAATTTTGACAATTATTTCAAAAAATTTAATATGTAACAATTCGTCCTGTTTATTGACTTAACATTAAAATCTTTGAAGTAACTTAACTCCGTTTCATATATTGAAGACACAATAACAAGATAAATACTCTATTTATAGAAGAAGAAAAAAATTAGAGAAACAAATATTTAATTAATATTTTTATGTAACCTTTACACAATATTTTATTCATTAATGTGATATTATTTTGAGAATCAAGAAAATTTTGGTTTAATTTATTATATTCTATTGTAAACCTAAATAAAACTTTAAATGAATATTTTTTTTGTAATTAAAAAACATATTCAGTTTCAAAAGTAATAAACAATTTCAATGAACACTAATGTATTATCGTCACTTATCAATCAGAAGCTAACGGTGTTAACTAAATTTTAACAGTTGCATACTAATCATTACAAACTAAAATTTGAGTATGGCTAATTTGCTGCCGGCAGCATTTCGGCGAGGTGCTTATGGGGGCATATTTTGCAATTTGATGTTGAAACAACAAATTAAAACCGTTAGATGTTCAATCTATATTAAAATCTACTTGGAGGCCAAATTTTACATTTTTTAGAAATTTTTTACTATTTTTTAAGCTGGTTTGAAAACCGCAGTTTTCAATGCTTCAGAAATTTAATAAAAACAGCAGTTTTCAAACCAGCTTAAAAAATAGTAAAAAAATTCCAAAAAATGTAAAATTTGGTCTCCAAGTAGATTTTAATATAGATTGAACATCTAACGGTTTTAATTTGTTGTTTCAACATCAAATTGCAAAATATGCCCCCGTAAGCACCTCGCCGAAATGATGCCAGCAGCAACTTAGCCGCTCCCCTAAAATTTTGATAAGATAATTGTCAAAATTTGAAGTACAACTTGGAAATTCTGGAGAAGAAAAAATGGTGGCACAGTGACACTAAAAAAAAGAAACTGAGGTTTTTGTCTTCCAAAATTTTTTTTCATCCGTATTTCGAAATTACGATTTCTGAACATTGTCTAATTGTTTTTTGTCATTAAATCAAAGACCGACTACAGTTTTAGACAGCATAAAAAAACTTTTAGAGAAAAAAAAATATAATTACACCAAAGACTGATTCGTGGCAGTACCTCTAGAATTGACAATGAAATATGCCAGGCTTTTCTTTTTTCTTCATTATTTCCCTTCCAAAGTCGACCAACAGTATCACTTTATGTGGCGGTATTTGGACGCTTCCGACCACCCCAAAAGGTCCATAATAGTACCGTGCCGCCGCGAGAAAGAATCCTAATCACAGCCGGACAACACACCAAAACAAAACAAAAAACAATATTTAATCACGTGCTTCCCACATGCCTGACCTTCTTAAAGTTTCGTAAAGGCTACCATCCTCTAACTGACACTTGTCAGTTCTTTGTGGAGAAAACCACCCCACATTTGTTCGAATTCGTATGATCGTATTCGTATCCATGCCTACGGGTTTCAACTCAAAAAAAAAGTATGATCGTATCCAGTCCATATCCAGTCAGATTTAACTTGATACGAATCTCAAAACGATCCCCTATATTTAAATTGACACCGGATTTGAATTGCACGGCTAAGATTTAATGAAAGATAATTGTTCTCGGTCACATAGTAACAAATGAATAATTCGGGTTCGGTTCGGCAGGGTCAAAAATTCGTAATTCGGAAATAATTCGGATATAATTCGGAAATGATTCGGAATTACAATACAAGATCTCAGTGCATATATAATTCATTACCGATGATTTACTAATGCGATATACTCTTTGTATTTGTCACAGAAGATCAACATGTAAAAAATTTAATAAAATAGAGAAATGAGAAATGGGCTCACGTGTGCTGCCTGGGGACCTGCTCAATAAACTGTGAAAAAAGTGAAATGTCGCGAATTTCAAATGTCACCAATAATTGAGTACTGTGCCCACGATATTTCAAATTTTCTTTCCGAAAAAAAAGTGAAAAAAATGCGTATTATTCGTAAAATTCATGTTTTATTCGCGTTTTATTCGGTCAAATGTTCAGTCAACGAATAATACGCCATTCGGTTCGGAAACATCTCAAAAATGTTTTATTCGCGAATTAAACGCGAATAAACGCGAGTCTTGTCACTGTGCTCGGTCAGGTACCTGGGAGGATACGGATTACTTCTGTTCGGGGGCACAGGAGATCTGACGCGTCTTCAAAGCGCGTAAATTAGATTTATATCTTTTGGCTATTATTCAATTACGTCTTTCTCCATTACCAGAAAACTGGACACCTCCATTTATGTAGGGATATAAATATTGTCTTAATTTGTATTCAGAATTGAATTTCAGTTAGAATAAACATAGGAGAAAACGATATTTTTAAAAGCTTAAAGTACCATATCTCATACATATGTGGAAGTCTTTATTATTTTTCATTTGAACGTACAAAATTAAAATATTTTTAACCATATAGATATATTAGTTTTTTTTTCTAAAAAACATGTTAGAAAAATAATTACAATTTTTTCTTTTACAAAATATTTACCAACTAATTAATAGATGAATGAAAAAAATCTAAAAAAGGTACAATAATAGAGGTAATATTGTAAAAGTTTGATTATTACAATATAACTAGAGTCTCTATGCACTTAACTAGTTTTTCAATTATTGAGAAAAATAAAAACAATTTCTTCCTTTCCTTTGTGAACAGTTTTTTTTATTAAATGGCTCCAATACATCTAATATCTTTTAGATGTTACTTTTGAATATTGAATTTGCATATCTTTTTGGAGAGATGTTCATGTCACTGCACTGAGCCCACGGTTCAGACGATAGTTGACTTAATATTTATGAAATTAAATTTAAATATTACGTCACACTAAATTTGAACATGCAGTTTCTTGGATAAATAAAATGGCTATAGAGCTTTGCAAAAATGGATATGTCCATTTTACATGAATGGAGACGAGTACTTGTGTAACCCAATTTTCCAAGCAAAGAATTTTTTTCCACCCCTCCATAAATGGGAGTACACTCCTTTCATATCTTCTTCCTTCCGTAAATGAGACTAAACTCTCTCCAATTGTGCTGGGAGTCTTGGAGCAATGTCGAAGCAAATAGGAGGTGCCTCCAAATCTCACAGTAGAAACTCCATATCCTCCTCTTCTATTTCTTCCTGTGGTCTAGAATCTATGGATCAAAGCGAGGTCAGAAAGGTCTTTTCGCGCTTCGACGCCAATGGAGATGGCAAGATCTCAACCACAGAGTTAACTGAAATATTGCGAGCCCTTGGCTCAGATGCACATCCTGATGAGGTACTATAATAACCTAAGCAGCGCACTGTTCTTGTAATTTTGTATTTTTAACTTCAATTTTTGTTTAAGTTGCGCTGATTTGAGTGTTTTAGACTTTAGTGTGTATGTCACTTTCCCAAATTAATCGGTCGATATAAATTGGTTTTAGGCTTGTAGCTAACAATTGAAATCTTTTGCGAAACATTAAGAAATTCAGGAACTTGTAGATTAATTGTTCACAGTTGACTATTGGTTTACTGCTTTCATGCTAAATTGATATTCGTTTACTTAATCTTCTCTATTTTTGTTTTGATTTCAAATCATTTATCTGTTTATTCTATGCGTATCATATAAGGTAAGGCAAGTACGATAAGAATTATTTTCGATAACATAGCATACAAGGGCATATATAGATAAAAAAAATAATTTGCTTATATCGAAATACGGATGAGAACTCCTTCATACAGTACAAGTAAGCGATAAATATAAAATTATATATAATAACTTTTTATTTCTACGAATAATTATATAATTGTTATTATTGTAATTTAATTGATTCGAGTAGAACTAGGGTGTGATGTGCTCACCAAACTCTTTGGTGAGCATAACTTCATAATCTATCGTATTCACTTCAAACGAGATGAATCCAAATTGTTGAAACCAATGTACTTCATGAGTGATGTGCGTACATGCAAAATTTTGAATGTTTTGGATTTATTTAGTACAAAGTCAAGAGGTCAAAATTGATGAAAAATAAATGCATTAAAATAACTTCTAAAACTTCATTTTGGATCATTCATTTTTCATCAATTTTGACCACTTGACTTTAGACTAAATGAATTCGAAAAATTCAAAATTTTGCATGTACGCACATCACTCGTGAAGTATATCGGTTTCAACGGTTTGGATTCATCTCGTTTGAAGTGAATCCGATAGATTATAGAGTTATGCTCACCAAAGAGTTTGGTGAGCACATCACACCCTAGTTCTACTCAATTGATTCATATAATTTTTTATATAATATTTTTAAATTAGTAAGTTACGACAAAATTGATTTATTGATAAAAAATATATGTAGTTTTTAAATTTATTATTTATGACAAAATTTGATATAATTATTCAAATAATATTTTGTAATTTTAAAATGTCAGGATCAATAATTATAAATTTTATGTTTATGATATTTATGTATATAATGTGTTTAATACATTTATTTGTTTGTTACATTCTTAGGTTATATTATATAAGTTATTACTAAGAGTCCGGCTACTATACCACTAGTGTCATTTGAATCTAAATAACACCACATCATGAGCCATCCGATGTGCTTTAATATCCGTGCATAATGTAGCACTGGATCAAAAGAATATTATGCACGGATATTAAAGCATATCGGATGGCTCATGATGTGGTGTTATTTAGATTCAAATGACACTAGTGGTATAGTAGCCGGACTCTATTACTAATTACTAATTATTCATTATTTATTAATCTTAACAGATAAGAATAAAATATGAATAAAACTTATTTTCTATGAATACGGGTCCATATATCTCATCTACTGGACCTTTACCTTACTCATGGACACCTTCTACAAATATAACTATATAAGATCACTTAATTTGTTGTTCATATCAGTCAGTGGCGGATTGAAGAAGGCACAATGAGAATCAATTGACCCCCATTATTTAAATTTTTTTTTTTTGTATTTGTATATAATTTTCTATATAATTTAGAGTAAAATGTTACGGTAATATATAATTGATTTTCATTCTCTGCAGAAAAATTATATATGATTGACCTCTCATATATTTTTGACCCTCAGAGTTTGAAAGTCTAACTCTGTCTCTGATATCGACAATACCTATGCGAATCAGAATAGGTTTAGCCACATAGCTGTTTGTGCGATCGTGCGGTCTCAATAAAAAGGTTAACTAATTTACTGAAAGTGGAATATTCATTTTTTTAGTTTACTCAAAGAGGTTATTCTTTGCTATATGTGAACACAAAATATAAAACCAGCAAATGATAAACTATTCTAGAAAATTGACTGAAAGTCTCCAGTGGAATCGTTACTTTTGTTGAATGGTTCACCTTTAGGAGTGAATTTAGTGTGCCTTTCAAATTTATATTTGGCCCAAAAGTGATATGTTTGTTCTAAAGATAATACAACAAAAGAAATCATTCTTTTAGTCTAGTAATTAAAGGTAATGCTCTATGTGTTCGAGATCATTGGTTTGAAACTCGGCTGAAATATCCTTTTAAATACTAATTGTTGAGTAACTTGCTCTTCATCCCTTACAAAAAAAAAAAAAAAAAAAATTATACAACAAAGCAACTTATACTTATTGTCATATAAACTGACATGATCATTGTAGGTACAAAATATGATGAACGAGATGGACACTGACCAAGATGGCTTTGTCGACTTTGACGAGTTTGTGGCTTTCCACTTCAATTACCATAGCCAAGCATCTGACGAGGCGGAGCTAAGAGAGGCCTTTGCCATGTACGACCTTGACAAAAACGGGGTCATCTCTGCTAAAGAGCTCCACCAAGTTCTACACAAACTTGGCGAAAGGTGCTCAGTAGGTGACTGTGCAAAAATGATTAGGTCGGTGGATGTTGATGGTGATGGCTGTGTTAGTTTTGAGGAGTTCAAGAAGATGATGGGTGTTGCTGATAAGTGAAGGGGGGTTGATTGAGATTGACTAATAGCAAACTAGTGGTATATACCAAGATAATTTGATTGGATTGTATGTTTGGTAGTGGTAACATCAAATAGTAGCCTTCAATTAGTTAATTAGTCTTTAATGTGTAATATGTATTTCTCCCATTCTCTTCCTAAGATAATCTATGATGACTGATTAATTAAGTAACATCATATCTTAATTTTAGAAAATGTATGGGCAACATGGTTGATTTCTATGTAATAAAAGTTCAATCCAGTAATTGTTTGTTCATCCTTTTTTTTAATTAGCTATGTATTTATATCATTTCATTTGTTTATCTACTTTTCCAAATTGTTCTTTTTTTCTGGCATTACTTTGGGTATAAGAGCATCTCCATTCCAGCAAACGTTTAGCAATTAATTTGGCTACGTCATTAAGTTTAGCAATTAAAGAGATTCATAATTTTTAAATCACTCCATCTCAGAAATTTAATTAGAGTTGCAATTGATGCCACGTCAGCCAATTTAGAAAGCCTAAATCACTCCATCCTAAAAATTTTAACCAATCAATTAACCAGCGTGTCATTAAGAAAATATTTTCTTTTAAAACAAATTTACTAATTTAGAAACTGTGGTACATTCCAGTAATTATATTAGCAATTAACACATCATATTAGCAATTTAAAAGCAATTACTATTGTAGATGCTCTAAGGTTCATGGACTTAGAGGGTGAAAATGAGCTTCAAACTACGTAGTACAAACAATAATCTGCAATTAACCTAAATTAAAGGGGGAAATTAAAGACAACGAAAAAGGAAAATTAAGCTGTCAATTGTCATAATATTTGGGCACACTAGTTTTCGATCGGTACTGCCGTACTGGTAGAAAGAAGTACCAGGGGAACCCATGGAAAAATAAAGCCCAGAAGCCCATCAGGTGTATTCCCTGCTAATGGAACATTTGACCCAAACTTGGTAAATCAACTGATACAACCACTACTAGGGTTTAAGTGTCTGTCTCAGTACCTCCGACTCGAACATTACTGTGATCCGCTCTCTTCTCCCGCCATGGCGAGGTCGTCGATCTCTCGCCGCCTCTCCGCCCTTCTACGCCGCGATTTTCGCACCTCCGCCACCTCTACAGTAGCGCCGTACCGTTTCTATTCGGCCGGGAGTGCTGCGCGAGTGAAAGAGGAAAAGGATCTCTGGTGGAGAGAAGCTATGGATCGGATGCGTAATATAGGGATATCTGCGCATATAGACTCCGGGAAGACGACCTTGACGGAGCGGGTTCTGTTCTACACGGGTCGGATCCATGAGATTCACGAAGTCAGAGGGAGGGATGGAGTCGGGGCGAAGATGGATTCCATGGATTTGGAGAGGGAGAAAGGAATTACGATTCAATCAGCTGCCACCTACTGTACATGGAAGGACTATCAGGTTTGTCTGAACGAAATATGAATTGACTCTGAGCTCTGGTCATTGCAGAGCGGAGAAAACATGTCACTAGTCAGTAAATGAGCCATTCACTCTAATTCAACTCCAATTAACGTGTTTGTTTGAGAATTTAAGTATGATTCAATGATAAAGCAAAATTGCCTAATCTTTTTGTTATCCAGCTGTGCATAAGGTTTGATCTTTTTGCAAATGACGCCCAACAGTTTTGTTGTTTTTTGCAAATGAGACCTGACTTTTCTCATACTTGTTCCTTGCCTAACATATTTTTGGGTTATTGCAACAAAGTACATTGAAGTAGAATTCAATTAGGAGATATGAATTAATTACCCTGGCCTTTCCATCTCTCCAATCAAATACCTTTCTCATCAGTAAGAACCAAACACATAATCCCACATAATCCCTTACTTGATTATAGCTTGGATCCATCTGTATATTTAGTCCTTTTGGCTCAAATTTTGTGAGTGACATTCTCTTCTCTCTATTTTAAATGCAGATTAATATAATAGATACACCTGGACATGTTGACTTCACAATTGAAGTGGAGAGAGCCTTGCGTGTATTAGATGGTGCCGTACTTGTTTTGTGTAGTGTAGGAGGAGTGCAAAGCCAGTCTATAACTGTTGACCGTCAGATGAGAAGGTACGAGGTACCAAGATTAGCATTTATTAACAAGTGTGACCGCATGGGGGCTGATCCTTGGAAGGTTCTAAACCAGGTAAATAGTACGTACTATTGTTTTGTATTGTATTGGAACCCTACTGGTTGTAGGGCTGAAAACAGAATTGTCTGCATCCACATAATTATCCGATGTAAAATTATCTGCATGGCTAATTATTAAATGGTATTATGATAATTAGTAGATATGATAAAGAAGGCACAAATATGGATGGTTTGTAGTCCTTTATGGATATGGATAACTAAATCTCTATCAGCCTATGCAAAATTTTGCTTTCTTTTTTTCTTTACGATTTTGTTAAAAGAGTCCCATATTGTATACTTATTATCTATTGTGAAAACCGAATAGTAGATGAAAGTTTGTTATCTATTCTATATTCGAAGTGTTTGCACATTTGTTAGTAGTACAATATCTGTAAATAATTGGCATTTGTGTTCATCAAGTATCCGATTCGTATCCTTATTAGTCTTGATATGATTTTAAATTTTGACATTTGTTGAACATCCCTATCCTTATATCTGTTCAATGAAATATGGACTTGATATGATCTTACCATTATCTGCTATATATCATTTCTGTTTCACGGAACCCTTAACTGATTGTATGTACCATGTAGGTGTATGGCTATCAGTTGAGGTAATAATTATGAAATTAGGAATTAGGCTTAAACTATGTTAAATATTTGACCTTTTCAATCCTTCACTATAATATATAGAGTTAAGGTTGATATAGAGAACCAGAGAGAGAAGAATGAAGAGGACTATTTTTGTTTCAAATAGGACCCAGTTGCAGGAACCAAGAATTAGTTAATTCCAAAGTTGGAGGCCCAGCTCTTCTTAATTCCCTCCCATGAATTTGTGCATAATTTCGTTGACTACTAAATCCACTTTTTATAACATTGAGTCTTTCTCTTCATATATTTTCTTTTAAAGGCAAGGTCGAAGCTTCGCCACCATAGTGCTGCTGTGCAAGTGCCAATTGGATTAGAAGAGGAATTTCAAGGTCTTGTTGACCTCGTAGAGCAGAAGGCCATTTACTTCCAAGGCTCCAACGGGTAAGTCAGATAACAGATGCAAGTTTGTATGGATCAACCTTAGTCAAAATGGCAAAATAAATTATTTACCCCCCTAATAGCTACTGACAAGTACATCTTTTAGTAATTTTGTTGTTTCTTTTTTATATTAATTTTTGTTTTGTTGCCTACAAGGAGATGTGAAAAGTTACTTGACAAAATTGGTCATTTGTGGTTCAACTATGTAGTGAGAAGATTGTCTCAGGAGAGGTGCCATCGAAGTTGCAGGAACTGGTCTCTGAAAAAAGACGAGAACTAATTGAGGTTGTCTCAGAGGTGGATGATATACTGGCTGAGGCTTTTCTCAGTGATGAACCTATATCTGCCTCCGAACTGAAGGTAATTTTGTACAAGTGTTAGTTCCATTTTCAACTGGTATTAGTTTGGAATAGGCCTAAAACCCAAGAACCAATATTATTTCTTTTTACAATTGACATACTCGTAACTAATATGTTCTTTTGTTCAGGCAGCAATTCGTAGGGCTACAGTTGCCAGAAAGTTTGTACCAGTTTTTATGGGCAGTGCATTCAAAAATAAGGTTTCTATTTTACTAATAGTGTTGATTCAAATGAAATCAGATCATTGTTTATTTGAGGAGTAACATGCTAAATATCTGATCAATTATCTGATGTCTAGGGTGTTCAACCAATGCTTGATGGAGTGCTTGATTATCTCCCTTGCCCAACTGAAGTCGAAAATCATGCCCTTGATCAAAGTAAATCTGAGGAGAAGGTAGATCTTTTTTGCATTCATTTCCCTCTCTCTCTCTCTCTCCACTCTCCCCCACTCTCTAACATAATATCTTCTTATAGGTTCTGCTAGGTGGGACCCCAGTCGGGCCATTAGTTGCACTGGCCTTCAAGCTGGAAGAAGGGCGTTTTGGTCAGCTGACATACCTTAGGTATTCTAGGACTGGCTATTTCTTTTTTCTTTCTGATTTATTCAATTTCTATGCACAACCAATGTCAAACATTCGAGTTCAGGTATTTATTTTTCAGGTACCTTAGGTACCTCCTTATAGTTATCCTTTATTTTTTATTGGTTATTACTAATCATGGTTATTAGGATCTATAATGGTGTGATACGCAAGGGAAACTTCATCATAAATGTGAACACTGGGAAGAAACTTAAAGTAAGAGACCATCCTCTTTTGTTTAATTAAACGAACAAATGTTATCTCTGCTAAAACCTAATGCCTTTTGTTTATTTTGAACTTCTTGCCTGTTTTCATACTTGGCTTTCCAGAGTGCTTGACTGATCACTTATGTTATTCTTGTATTGTAAATGTTAGGTTCCACGTTTGGTCCGGATGCATTCTGATGAGATGGAGGTCAGTAACATATCGAGTTTATTTGTAGGCATGTAGGGTTTTCTTTAATAGGTATAAATTGTGCCCTTAGAAGACAGATTGTCTGTGTTGGTTTGTCGTCCAAGAAAATTATGTCTGAAACATTGTACATTGTAACAGCTCTTGTACTGCGCTTACTATGATTAGTACTGGTATAAAATGGATGATTGCTGAAATTTTCAATCATTACATGCAAAATACTTATTTGGTCGTCAATTCAAAAATTAATCCAGAACTTTACAGGATATTCAAGAAGCTCATGCTGGTCAAATTGTTGCTGTATTCGGTGTAGATTGTGCTTCAGGTCATTTCTATCTCTCTGTTGTTGTTTTTTATCTTTTGGCTCTCAAATGTCTCTTATTGATTTCCTTTTCCTTTTCCTTTCATACTGTAATAGGGGATACTTTTACTGACGGCTCTGTCAAATACACCATGACCTCCATGAATGTTCCTGAACCAGTGATGTCACTTGCAGTGACGCCTGTCTCTAAAGATTCAGGTGGCCAGGTAATTACTTGGTAAATGTGTAATCAATTTATTCACTTCTAATTTTTGCTTATTTCTCTTGCACTATTGTATTGACACTAAGCCACGTCTTTTTATTTGTGCAGTTTTCAAAAGCCTTGAACCGTTTCCAGAGAGAGGATCCTACTTTTCGGGTTGGATTGGATGTAGAGAGTGGTCAAGTAATATGTTTTTATGTTTTTTTTTTTTTATTTCAGTTTTTTTTATTCACATGACACTAAGTTAGCTATGTTGTTTATTGTTTTAGACAATTATATCTGGTATGGGGGAGCTGCATTTGGAAGTGTACGTAGAGCGTATCAGAAGGGAGTACAAGGTATGGAATTGCTATGATGAGATAATATGTCACAAGGATTTTCATACCAAGCAAAGCGTAATAATCTTTTCTTGTAATGTGGTCAGGTTGATGCCAAGACTGGTAAACCACAGGTGAACTTTAGAGAAACTGTGACTCAGCGTGCCAACTTCGACTATATACATAAGAAGCAAAGTGGAGGTCAAGGTCAATACGGTAGAGTCACTGGTTACATTGAGCCACTTCCAGAAGGGTCGACTTTGACCAAGTTTGAGTTTGAAAATTTGATTATCGGGCAGGCAATCCCATCGAACTTTATTCCAGCAATTGAGAAGGGATTCAAGGAGGCAGCAAACTCAGGGTCGCTTATTGGCCACCCTGTAGAGAATTTGCGGGTGGTTCTGACAGATGGGGCCTCCCACGCTGTTGATTCGAGTGAGCTTGCTTTCAAGCTGGCCTCTATTTATGCTTTTAGACAGGTTTTTTCTTGGTCCCAATTTATTTGAAACTCTATTGAATTACCTACTGGTAGTTTATCTTTAATTTAATGTTAAAAAAACTGGTAAATTTTTTGAGTCAAAATGATGTTAGGAACATAGGTAGGTTTATCCCCTTATATTTTGTTATATCTATGGGACTTCTAGCTTTGCAAGAAAAAAAAAAGCAGAACGGCACTTTTATCTTTTTCATTGTTTATGTGTGATTGTAGTGTTACTCAGCAGCTAAGCCAGTAATACTGGAACCTGTGATGAAGGTAGAAGTTAAAGTTCCTTCTGAGTTCCAAGGCACTGTTACTGGTGATATTAACAAGTCAGTTTCTTATCCTCATTTTTCGTAAATTTTTTTTCTGAAATACCACCATGTACTGTAGACATTTTTGCTTTGAGAACCATCCCACCCTTTTCCAACAAAAAGTAAAAAGAAGGAAAGATAAGACAAGATATATGTTGGTAGCACTTCAAAACATTTTTTGGAATGACTAAAATAAGCATCTCTGCACTGCTACACATAATATATTTTGAATTTATATCTTTTGTCATATGCAACCTTAATATATTTGTATAAAGCAACAAAATTGGGAAAATATAGAAGTTTTAATTCAACACGCGAGTCACTTAATAGATTTAGGACAGTACCTTAACAAGTAGTACTTTTATTCTATTATTTTTTTCAATACAGGAGAAAAGGCATCATCATAGGTAACGATCAGGATGGTGAAGATACTGTCATCATTGCAAATGTATGAAATTCACCAATCTTCTTTTACTTTCCTGGTTGTGATTATTCTTATTGGATCAACCTGGGAGTAGAGTGGGAAAAATGGCACGGCGGAGCCGGCTCCGTCACGGAACGGCGCGGTTACGGTACGGAGCGGCACAGCACGCGTGTCCCATGCCGTGACCATTCGCGTGGCGTGACCATTTTTTTAAAATTTGGCACGTCACGTCACGTGAAAGATCTAGTCACGGCACGGCACGTCATCACGCGAGCCACATGTAATTAGGACCGTTTGATCTTTTGACCAAATGGTCAATCTTGAATAAACTAACTTAAATTATGATAAAATGGTCACGCGAGTCACGTTTGGACACGGCGTGACCATTCGTGTGCCGTGACCACCCCTTGACATTTTGGTCACGGCACGGTACGTGAAAAATTAACTTGGTCACGGCATGAGACCAAAGTCACGGTGTGTTAGTCACGGCACGGCACGTTTTTTCCACTCTACCTGGGAGCTTGAATTTTTGCAAGTTCTATTTTGCTGCTAGTTGTTTATTGTTGCATATTTGCAACTGATATTGTATATGCTGCACCTATGTTCAGTGTAGCATAACTGAATCTCATTCTTAGGAGGCATTTGTTTTTCCTTAATTAGATTAAAATAAATGTAGCAACAAATCTGGCTAGGAAACTAACCAGTTGAAATTGCTGAATTTTGGCAACAATTTAAATTATTTCAGGTACCATTGAACAAGATGTTTGGTTACTCAACTTCCCTTCGATCCATGACACAGGTATACTTTAGTTTATCCAATTATTTTTCATTTTTAGTAAAGTACTGCCTAGACTGGTACAAAGTCAAGTCCGAACCCAGAGAAACCAAAGTATTCAATTCTTGTTTGGTTCTTAGTGAACAAATTTAGGTGTGGTCTCCAAAGGTGTAATCATGCTTTGATATTTTGGTACCTTAATTGTCATTTTATGTATGTTTGGTCTTTTAACTTTGTACAGGGTAAAGGTGAATTCACAATGGAATACTCAGAACACACGCCTGTACCACAAGATGAACAAATGCAACTCGTCAATGCCTACAAGGGTACAAAGGAAACTGAGTAGCACACATATTTATTTTATAAACAAGAATGTTCATATCAGATTAGATTGAGGAAAATCCATTTCCATTGGGTTTGCTCTATTTTTTGTGTTCCGAAGGGACAAATCAACACGAGAAGTTTCTGTGAAATGGTCAAATTTTTGTGGGAGTGAGTCAGGACCCCTTGGTATTATACATGTCATATACCTTCAAGTGTAATGTTCTTAAACTAGAAAAAGAAAATAAAGCTAAATATTTGTTTAATTTATCAAGGCAGTGTTTACCTGATCAAGTTTTATGGCCCCATAAATTGTTTTACGTAATGTAATTGTTATATAGTAGTTTAAACTGATATTTGGGACAGTTGTCTGTTTAATTAGAAAAGTAAAATTATCAATGGAAAGATTAGTTTGTTTTCTACATGCATGTTTTAAGTTTTTCGGGGTAGTTTGAAAAATAAAATCTACATTGGTACATAGAAGTGAGAACGTGGGAGTTGGAAGAAATTGCTTGAACTTGAAAAAAAAAATAATAGTAATAAGAGGAGATTCAGAGACTGATTAAGATTTAGATTTAACAAATGAAATATGTCCTGGGTTGGTTTGAATTGGTTAAACCAAATGCAGAAGCTGCTTGAGATTTTTCATAGCTAGGTTTGGGATTCGCTTAAAACATACAAAACTAAAATTAAAGCCGATCTTTCAAAATGAGATAGTTTTTATTTTGTTTCATTTACCAGTTGGATTATCTTTTAAATTTTTTTTTTTTTTTGTTTCTCTTGATCCATTTCTTGCATTATGCTTGTGCAATTGACCGTAATGCCTAATGAGGCAACACAGAATCAAATAAAATCAGAGAAACGAACTATCTGGTGACAGAAACAACAATGACACGTGTCAGTCAATTCGATCATTTTTTGTATGGTGGACCCCACCACGCGGTGAATGCTTCAGCTCTCGAGGTAGTTTGAGATCTTGCATCCTAGACTGGAACAAAGATTATATTTTAATGGAAGTCAATTGATAATTTGATACAAATGACAAATCTAATATCACAAATTTAACTTGTAGATGAGGGTGCAAATATTTCAAGTGTTATCATTGTGTCTTTGTTTTTAAAATTACAGTAACTTAAATTTAAAATTTAAATATTAAAATAACACCATTAAATATGATTTATATTATTTTCTCAATACACATGTTAAAGATTATAACATTTCGATTTTGTTTTGATTAATATTAAGAACTTACAAAAATACGCTGACGTGAATTATTTATTCATATCAAATTAAAATAAAAAAGTGACAATTTTTTATGTGCAAATCTAGGACTGAAAACGGATATGTATATGGATAATCTGTAGATATTTGCTCTGAATCCGAGCAAGATCTGTATCCGCAAATCGGATAATTTCTGGATCTGGATAATTACTGTGTATTGACAAACTCTAATATATACTAGTAAACAGAAGTGAGACCTTCCTTGTGGGACTAAACATTGCGGGACCATCCGCACAAAGCCCGAAAGAGCCCAAGCTCCCTTACCACTTGTCTTATTCTTTTTTTCTTAAGAATTTCAATAGGCCCGAAGGCTTCAAAATCTGCTCAAGATGAAAAATTTATTTAAAACCCTTAAAAATTAGAATTTTGCTCCGGTCATACCAGTCCTTAGTGTTTTTGAATTTAGTTATAAATCTAGCATGGTCATTCGTAATTCTTACAAAATATTTTATTACATGAGTAAATAAAATATGTGTTTATTAGTTTTCTTAATTTTTTTTTAAATTCATATGACTCAATTATCTGACAATTATTCGTTTTGTATCCGTATTCGAATTCGTATTCGTGAATTATCCACTCCGTATCCGTATCCATTTAAAGTATATTTGATTTTACATTTTGATATCCGTTTACTATCTGTCCGTATTCGTATCCCGCTCATTGAAATATGAATACAGATATGGTTTTACCACTATTCGCTCCGTTTTCACCCCTATGCAGATCACATATAATAATTTAATTTTACATAAAAAATTTAATTATCGGTAGTTAAGGCAACTATTTGTTACCTCCTTTTCCACCGTTCGATTGACTTTAATATTCGTGCTAGAGATTAGGCGCTGAGAGAGTTAACGGAGACGCTCTTTCTCTGTTAACGATTAGCGCTAACTCTTCTCCCTCTCCCCCGACCCCTTTCTCTCCCGTTCGAAACCCACCTAATCGCGATACTTCCTCTCAGTGCGATTTCGCGATCCAGCCTCCCTTCGTCGCTTCCCCCACCCCGTGCGAGTCATCGCTCTCTGTGGCGTGCGAACCTCGTGCAACCCAACCCACGCTTCTTCAGGTATCTCTCTCACAGCTTGACTATTTCTGTTTAGGACCTTGATATTAGCACAAAAATTAGTGCAAAAACTCTATTTCTGTTTAGGACCTTGACTATTTCTGTAAAGACAATTTCTATTTTTTATCTTTGTCGTGACTATTTTTTATTTTGTCAGTACCATCTCTATTTCTATCAGTACCATTATTTCTGTCAGTACCAAATTACCTTGATTGTGGCTAATTCAATTACTGCGAAATCAAATTACCTTGATTGTGGCTAATTCAATTACTGCGAAATCATCAGGCATTGCTAATTTGAGTTCTAGCTTTGGATTTTGAGTACTTTGGTTCTGGGTTACATGAGGCATTTTAAATTACTTTGGTTCTACTATGGATTTTGAGTACTTTGACTACCTGAGTACTTTTGAGTTCTACCAAACCATCAGGCATTACTACCTTAGTACTTTGGTTATGGGTTACATCCATAATTATAAGTTCTAAGTCATTTTCTTATGTTATATAATTATTTAACTAGGTAACATGAGCCTCGAGAAATGCGGGCTTCCAATTCCAAATTTGGAGGAAGACGAGGTTGGAGTTAATGAGAAAGAGAAAGAGGATAATGTAGGTGATGAGTTTGAGGAAGAGGATGTTGGAGGTGATGAGATTGTCGAACCTTTTGTCGGTATGGAGTTCGGTGTGCTCAAAGACAGGGTTCTCAACTCGGTAGGAGCAAGTGGAGATGAGATCAGAATCTGATGGCAATGACAGCTGGATAGGACACCTCAAAAAGAAATATTGAATAAGAGGAGTGGTTGCATGGCCTATACCGGCAAAAGAATGGAATTTGGAACACTTGATGCTCAAGAGAAGAGTTTACGTGTTGAAGATGACCAAATGAGGTAACACTTGAATATTGGGTTAGTGGGATAGGCAGGATATGATGTTTTGGAGCACCTGACAACAATATGGTTTTATAGCGCCTGACAGCAATCTAGTTATATTTTATTAGTGTTGTGCACAAGTTAGTGGGATAGGCAGGATTTGGGGTTTTGAACATGTATGAAATGAATTTTCCTTTTTTGATTTGCAACTCCATGTGATGAAACTGAGTTTACTTTGCCTCTACTTAAGAAAAAAAAAAAAAAAAAAAAACTGAGAATACTTTGATTGGATTTCTGTTGGTACACTTTACCTTGTTGCATATGTGTGTTGTCATTTAAGGGCATTATGGTCATCAATGATGCAAGCAATGAGATTTCTATTATAGTAAAACATTATAGGTGTTGTGTGTGTTTTTGTTTTTGTATATACCGGTACCATTACTGGTGCCGAGAAAAGAAAATATACACTACTGCTGTATTTACAGAAATAAACCTTTCTCTGATGTAGCAATCCATTTTGCACCAGGAGCTAGTTGGTTGTGCTGTACCAACTAGTACAAGATTGACAAATATGGTGTCCATAATCATTTTCAGCACAACTAATTTCTGTTCAAAATAAGCAAAATAATTCTGGATTTGATTTTCTTAATTTCCTTTAATAAAGTTTTGAAGTTAATTTTTAGCATAAGAAATGAAGAAGAGTTGGATGCATTGACAAATACAAAATAACAGCTTGTTAATAGATGCGATGATCTACTGGTACTTGAGAAATTTTTTCTGCTTCAACCGTAACACTTGTAGGATTAGCAGATGACCCATAAGAGAACATAGCAATTTCAGATCCAAACAATTTAACATCAGTAAATCCAAAAAATTACAAATGAGATAACATAGCAATTTCAGATCTTATAATATGCATTATTACACGCAATGACAAATAGAACTTGTGAAATTTAAGATCTGAAAAAGAAATGCAATTACATAATAGGCAAATGGTCATACATATATCACAAAGTTTAGTAATGAGACTAATTATGCACAAAAGCTTAAACCAAATCATACGTGGTACAAAACACTAATGCTAGTAGTTTAAAATAAAAAACACATCAACGCTATAAATTTCTACAGCTACACACTAATTACATCGACACCTCTTGTCAATTCCTCAACACCTGTTTCTTTTACCCTGCTCGGCAGGCCTCTGCGTACCATATCCTTTCTAATTGTTTTATTTTTGGAGGTCTTCATGGGTACCTGAGTCGGCCGACAATCGGCTTGTGGTTCACGAAGCCCCATATGCCATATGTACCCATCAAATAATTCAAATTCATATACTTATCTGCACAACAAGAAAATGCAAATGGTACATTAAAATTAAACAATCATGGCAGTCAGATCAATTTCAGATTGGGATTATACCAACATATGCATGCCAGATCTCTCTATTTTGTATATTCATCTCTTAGACAACAGGCTTCTCAGTTCCAACTTTTAACAATATTAAACAACTAAAAATAAATAACTCTGATAATAGATACCGAGTTATGAACTGATCCAGGGAATGTACCTTTACCTACGTCAAATTTCAAATTTTTAAATCGAATTGATTGGATTATTAATAATTTTTTAAATATTATAATACCTTAAACATAATAAGCACAAAATAACCCTACCAGGTCAGTACCAAATCATCTACTTGCATGTATTGGCACATCAGTACTAGCAGTGAGAACTTTTCCAAACCTTTAAAATTTGTTTTGAATCCTACTGAGGTTCACCTGATCTGTATTTTGTACGAATATTCTCGGTATTAGAGGTTTTGCAAATTTTTAAAGAAGGCAAGGTCCTAAACAGAAATTGTCCAGCTGAGCAAGATACCTGAAGAAGGGGGAGTCGGGTCACACGAGGTTCGCACGCGACAGAGAGGGATGACTCGCACGGGTGGGGGAAGCGACAGAAGGGAGGCTGGAAATCTCACTGGGAAGAAGGATCGTGATTAGGTGGGTTTCGAACGGGAGAAAAAGGGGTCGGGGAGAGGGAGAAGAGTTAGCGCTAATTGTTAACAGAGAGAGCGCATCTCCGTTAACTCTCTCAGCGCCTAATCTCTAGCACGAATATTGAAGTCAATCGAACGGTGAAAAAAGAGGTAGCAATTCGTTGCCTTAACTGCAGCTAGTTTTCTAGCCTTACTCATTAAACAATTAATAAAAAACGACATGATAGAAGCACAAGAAATGAAGACATTTGATTCCTCCACTAACTTGCATATATTATTTTTAGAAGAACATGTCAGTGTGAGTAACTTTTTTTGTGAAAATTATGGGGTTAAATTTTTATTTCTTTTCAAAATTTGTAATAAGAAATTGTTTTGCAGAGAAAAGAAAATACTATATCAATTGCTTAAATATGTAATGCAATATGAAAGTCAATCAACTTGTTCTATTTATATTACACTTTATATTACACTATCGTGCAAGCTCTAATTATTTTTCTCCTTTATATAATATAAATTATAAAACGAGGCACTATGCAACTCATACACAACCGGACTGCGGGACCAGGCCATGTGGACCTGACTCGGTTTTGAATTCAGAACCAGTACAATACCTGACCGAGTACGAATCCCTTACATAGACACCGAATTTCAATTGCTTGTTTGAGAACTCATTGCAGCTCATTGTACTCTGTCATGTACGGATCCCTCGGTTTCAGGCACCCGAAAGGAATGGTTCACTGTGGCTTTTATGAACCATATGGACACGCAACCCCCAAAAACCCATACGAACGGTTGCACAGGTAGCATTCATGAAATGATCGATCAGCAGTGTTTGATTAATACAAATCCAACAATACAGAATAACTCTCGAGGGAAAGAACGCTGAGGAATTCAATCAGACAGATATGTTGACATTTTTTTTTTTTTTAATTAGAAGAACGTCTCTGGATTCTCACCCGCTTTTTACAATTTCTCTCAGAGGTCTTAATTTAACAAAAGCGACATGTTGACCGAGCGTGAAATTTGCAAGAGAAAGAATTAAATAAAGCATCACGGTTAAAATTTCAAATAACAAGGGCCATATATGATAATTGTATTAGACTAATTCGCCACAGAAATATAGGGTTAATTACATTGTACAAGTGGCAAATATGCAATCACACCAAGAAAAAAGAAAGTATCGGTTACATGACTAATTCGCCTCAGACTTGCTTCGTATTTCTATCTACGAATGAACCCAAAAACAAAAACAAAAACAAAATAATAACTTAATGATTTTCCTATTTATGTAAACAAGGGTATCGATATAGCGACAACAAAATTTATTTGAAACCGTGACAACCAACAAAACTTATCAAAACACCTGGTCTCCAAAATTGGTCAAGTTTACCCACCCGAATAAGATGATATATTTCCGATTCTATCTGTGTTTTGGTTTGAGAATATGTGATTCTTTACAATTTAGACAGACAGCTCATCAAATTTGGTGTAATTTAAAAAAAAAAAACTTGGTCCATGATCAAATGCAATACAACTGAATAGTTAGCTTTTCAAATCACTTGATTGATGTCCGTCAGTTTTCAACTACACCAAAAGTTAAATATAACTGGTTATCTAAATCATAGAGAACATATAATCAATTTTAAGTTTCTCATATGGATAAGGCAATTGTCGGTTGTCACAGTCACAAACAAGTTTGATTGCCACTTTGCCGGTATAACCAACCTACACATCCACAAAATACTGTATATTACCAAAGGCAAGGAGTAACCCATGTGGGCCCAGGCCAAGCTGATTCGGAATAAGGACTGCAACAAAGAAGCTGCCGAATATTACCTCCCTCTAATTCATAACAACCAATATCCATACCCTTATACTTGTCCTCTTCACACGGATCATAAGCCTCGGTGAAATGAATGCAATTCCCTTCAAACCCATCCAATCCTGAAGCCGGCAGAGAGACAGAGGTGCCTCTCTCTAGGAAGATAACTTGGTCCCCAAGCTTGTTGACACGTGTCCAACCTGGTTCCTTAGTTTCCAGCTTGTACACCTCAAATCCAACTGTTTTGCGGCAACCAGTTGAGTTGTAACTGTACTTCCTTACCTATAACAAATAAAACCCTGGCTTAGTCCTAAACTTCTAATTTAGGTTCGCTAAAAATGGAATACTGCAGCTTATCTTATTCTATTGCTGAGGGTTAACTGACTATAAATATATCTAACAAAATTGTCAGGTTTTTGAACTAACTATAAATATATCAAGAAAATTATAAGGTTTATGAACTAACAAGTTACAAGACAATATGATAATGAGTTCTAATACCACTAGCAGTAGATCTTGAGCTGATCCCACAAGATAAATAGAGACATCCTGGCCAAACAAGAATGGAGATGATGATACCACAACAGCTTCTTTAAAAGAATTTGCTACATCAATGGTGCTTAAGATGCCACCACGTGTAATTGTGTAGAGTTGGCCATTGTAGAGTTCAGCATCGGCAAACTGCCAGTACCGGCCTGCATGGGCCCACGATTTATCCCCTGGCCTGTAGAAGGCTAAACCTGTCCCCCAGAAAAAGAAAAAAAAGAAGAACAAATCAAGTTGTTAGTAAACACAATAGACATAGCTCAGCATCTGGCACTAGGCTGTGTCCCATGTAACCAGACTTCTATGGTGAAACCAGACAACATGGTTGGTATTAGTCTATTATCAACAATAAACAAGTTTATAGGACTGGACTTAGTGGTACTGTACCAGTAATAAACTGCTTTTATGGACGACCGCAACTCATTCACCTGAATAGAAAACCACAATTGTAAAGCAATGTGTAGTACCAGTCTCTACTTGTATTGGCCTGTATAATAACAGCCTCCCAAGTATTACAACAGGTCTAACCCTTTCTGGGTCAGCATTGGCACTCAAAGTTGCTGTAAGTATGGTACAGCACCACAGAAGCTACTCCTTCATATCCATAAGTATTTCCATCATGAGTGATTCAAAATTTATTCTCTTTTTAATTAATATTCAAGATTTAATCAAGATGTATAAACTTTTCACATGTACCTTTACTGCTAAATATTCAATTTAACTGAAACCACATAAGAAAGAACTAGTTTGAAAATTATCATAAGCTAATAATAATTGATTATCTGACCTGATTTGAGGAAGGCCACCGCAATCCAGAAACCTGTAGACCCGCGATCCAAGCACAGCTTCCCCTTGTGCAACAGGTATTTCCAAAACCCGATGGTCGACGAGCGGTCCCCACGGTCCATGAAACCTCGATACCTCTCCACGTCAGTAGGCGTGACCTGATCAAACAGATTAGGGATCTCAACAACCGGAGGCAAGGCAATCATGGAACGGGAAAACGGGTTCAGTAAGAACAAGCTGGTAGTGGGGCCCATCAGAAAGAGCCATCCATGGGACGAGCCCAGGAAGTGGTACTGGGTCCCATTGGGAAAGGGGATGAGGTACGATCGGTTCTCCGAGGGGGAGTAGAAGGTGAAGGTCTCGCCAGGGAGGAGGAGGAACGGGATCTGACGTGGAAGGTGGTGGGGACGGCTGTCAGAGGCGGAGCGCCAGGAGGAGCAGGCGGCGCGGAATCGGATGTAGTCGGCGTTACGGGCTATGCATGTCGAGATGGATATTAACAGATCTGTCGGAAGGTACTCCCAATTTCCCATGATTTTAGCAATTATTCATAGCAATTGAATTCTACGAGTGAGAGAGGAGGAGGTTTGAAATAGTTTGGAGAACTGAGATGGGAATTGAGCGGAATTTGTACAAACTGCCGAGAGAAGATTTCCTTTCTTTGTCTCTTACGCTCTTTTCTTCCGAGAGAAGATTTGTGTGAGGGAGGATCGTGCGAGGATGGAGAGAGAGAGACAGAGAGAGAGAGAGGGTGTGTTGATTATCTGATTATGTACGCTGGGTCAAGCTCAGTGATGATCCCGGAGGTTTCTGGTTCATAATCCAGAGTTCAGTTTCTAATGAGTCACTGACAGGAAGTCTAATGGTCTTATTCGAGGGATCATTAGGTTGTTACAGGAACTGTCATAAGGCATCTGCAACAGAGGATTTTTATATCCTGACATGACAATTAACACTGTAGTCAGCTTCTCCCGTTCTTCATTATCGGAAGGATCCATGTAAATCCGTGTCATGGAAGATGGATTGATGAAAAGATTCATAATTCAGATATAAAGGTTTAAATAGGCCAAATAGTGGGTTTATACATGTAGAGTAGAACTAAGGTGCTCTTAAGCTCACCAAGTTCTTTGTGAGCTTAACTCAAAAATATATCTGACATCAAATGACATTTTCAAACTATTAGATGTTCAATTTATATTAAAATGTGCTTGGAGACCAAATTTTTTATTTTTTTTATTTTTTTACTATTTATTAAGCTGGTTTGAAAACAGCTGTTTTTCAATGCTCCAGAAATTTAATAAAAACAGCGGTTTTCAAACCAGCTTAATAAATATAAAAAATCCAAAAAATGAAAAATTTGGTCTCCAAGCACATTTTAATCTAACGGTTTGGAAATGTCATTTGAAGTCAATCCGATAGGTTTTTGAGTTAAGCTCACAAAGGGCTTGGTGAGCTTAAGAGCACCTTAGTTCTACTCTCTACATGTATACATTACAGTGAATAATTAGTATTTAGTAGATGGTACGTTTAGCTAATTTTTTAATCTCTATCTTCATTCTTATACTAAGTAGATGTCTTGATCCGCCAACGACTATGATTAAAAGATGAAATTTCGAATTGAATATCAGTCCTTCAATCAAATAATATCTTATTATTTTTATTTTATATATTATTTTTATGTTTTTCTATTTGTGTAAGTTTAAATTTATTTAAACACGTACTCGTCATATACAAATTGTATAATTTTTTTGATTGGTCTTGATTTTTTTTTTAAATGTCATTTGAAGAAATTTTTGATTGATTGATAATTGTTTGGTCATGTTTTTATTTCTTTCTATTGTTTTATATCATTTAAGGATTGTTATTTGTCATTTTGTATGAGATTTTTGTATGATTATATGTCAAAAGGATAAAAAAAACATGTATTTTATTTAATAAAATATGTTATTTAAGAAATGTTATTTACGTGTAGATGTCATTTAATATGTCATTTAGGAATGTTATTTGTTATTTAGTCAATTTTTTTTATTTATGAAAATATATCATTTTGTATGAGATTTTTTTGTTCGCTTATAATAAGTCTATATTACAACGCACGGGCACGATACTAGTTCTTGTATTGAGCACGTAGATATCCTGATACGCCAACACTGTGATTAAAAGATAATTTCAGATTGAATATTAGTCCTCCTATCAAATAGTATGTCTTCTTTTAATTTATGAATAGATGAACCCAATTTTTTTAGTATAGCATTTTAAAAAAATTACGAATCTTTGAAAGATCTCAATTTACAGCATTGATATTGTCATTATCAACGTTTCTATGATAGGAGAAGTGTTTCCTTTGAAAGAAAACACCGACAATCATAACAATTTTTTCCTCCAAAAAAACACCGGCAATGATAACGTTTTCTTAGTGGAGAAACACCGATAATGATACTGTTTCTACTTGGCACAAAAATGCTGACAAATAACAGTATTTGTTTTGTAAATTGAGATTTTAAAAAAATAACATCATAAGTTTATTTTTTCTTAAATGCTACAGTAAAAAGAAAATCGGCAGGCAGACAATGTATAAGTTTTTAAAAGATATTTGAACATATATCTCAACAGAAATACGAATCTTAGAAAAAAAAATTAAATCGTTAAATCTTGTTCAGGTCCTGTGATATATAGCAGTGTTGTAAATAACGGTATGCGTTCGCTCGCGTCAAGGGATTAATCGGTATACTGCCGATTAATGGTAATTATCAAGGTTCTAAATAGCGTTTATAGCGTCATAGCGGGAAGGCTAAAAAAAAAGCTATAGCGAATAGCGTCGCTATAGCGGAAGCTATTCCAAATAGCATTTTTTTTTTTACATTTCGTATATTCAATATTTGTACTAAATATCAACATTATCTAAAGTCTCATAGAACAATAAATAACACCAAAGTAATTAAGAAATTATAATATTCATATTGAACCCGTACAAAGTCCAAATTGCGGTTCAAAATATCCATAGTAATATCATAAACTATCGATTTTTCCTATTAAAAATATCTTAAGCATCATGATTCATGACATAATCTATTTTTTTTCTATTCAAATTTTAATTTCGGTTTGGACTTTTTTTCTATTCAAATTTCAATTTTTATTCCCAATTTCAAATTGATTTATCTGTAGCAAGTAGCAACAAATTCAATTTCGGTTTGAGATTTTTTTTACCTTTATTTAAAACCCATATAAATTGCTTTTAAAAAAAAACTCATATTGTATAGCGCAGATAGCGGACCGCTACAGCGCTGTAGCGGCCGTAGCGCAAATAGCGCATTTTGATGTCATAGCGTAACGTTTGGGGTCCAAAAACGCTATTTAGAACACTGGTAATTATACGGACGATTAATCATTTTTATTAAAATTATGTGTACATATTAATAATTTATTAAAAATGATCAATTTAACTCATCAAATTTATCAAATAAACTTAATTTAACTTGGTTCTATTATTATAACATGACACAACGCTTATTTCAGCTTAACACACATACATACAAGTAACATGTTTATTTAATGAAAAATAAATTTGAGGATAAGTTTTTTCAAATACTAATAATATATTATTTGACAGAAATGAAATATTTCAACATAAAATCATTAAATTTAGTTTATGATAACAACTTAATTTCATATATGAATATGTTATACTAATTGAAAAAAATTACATCAATGAGTAAGAAAAATATATAATATATAAATAATAGAAGAATTAATAAATTTTAATGTAAGTAAAAAGAAAAAACATATATAAAAACATTAGATGTATATTCAACCACAAATAAAACTACAATATATTATTTATGAAACTTATTATCACACAGTCATTAGAAAAAAAACACAATGTGAAAATAAATATTCATTAGAATAAAGGAAAAAAACAGACGATTAAACAGGAATAAACAAAATAATTAAAAATAATCGGTGGACTAATCGGAAAAATCCCAACAGAACAGTTTTGATTTCATATAATGCATAAATCATATGCAACGTCTATTTTAATTCTGTTGCTTGAAGCAAAATTACTTTGTTAAAATATTTACCCGACCCGTAGCAGGGTCAAGATCCCCTGAAGTAACTCAATTTCCGATTCGAATCCGTTGCTCAGGA
Organism: Carex kokanica; assembly: GCA_025461125.1. Taxonomy (NCBI): domain Eukaryota; kingdom Viridiplantae; phylum Streptophyta; class Magnoliopsida; order Poales; family Cyperaceae; genus Carex; species Carex kokanica. Next base: position 787,068 of record JAJGRX010001121.1, read on the forward strand.
TCGTTTTGGGATTCAAATTTTTCGCTCGGAATATGTGCGCTCCACTTCAGATTCGAATCAGACGATCCCAATCCAAAATCCAAAATTTGAATTACTTCACAGGATCTGAATTCTCCGTAGCGCGCCATATCTCCGAGAGAATCAGAGTAGGTCTGATGCCCATCGGACCTATCATCGAACCTTGGTTCGATGGATGTGATGACCATTCGATCTGCATCAAGATTCGTGTGCTTTGTATTAAAATTCGTACAAATCTGTATCAATTTCCTGCGCATAAATCTTGATGCTAATCGTAGGGTCCTAGAGCTAATGGGCATCGGACCTACTCCTGTCTCATCTCCGAGACATGGAATGGACACCTTGGAACATTATTTATATTTTATAGAATGAGAACAGAAGTGGAATCTTAAGAGCATCTACATCCCTGGTATTATTAGAGTTTCTAATCTGATGTGGCAGTTTCTAATCCAGTTTCAGAGATGTAGGAGAGTTTCTTATTTAGAAACTATACAGTAAAGTTTCTTATTAAGAAACTGTTTATAAACTCCAAGTTGGCAAAATGATTGGCTTAAATTATTTCTCATTTTTAATTTATTACTGATGTGGCTTAATAGAAACTCTAAAATTAATTTCAGGAATGTAAAAGTTAGAAACTTTAGATGTCTTAATTTCTAAAAAGTAGTTAACAATTATTTAGAAACTCATTTGAGTTGCTGGGATGTAGATGCTCTTAGGACTTGTTCGGACCTGTGGGATTTTGATGGGTTTCCGATCCGATAGAAATTTTTTCAATACACCGTTCGGTTGCACTTTTTCGTGGAGATGGGATTGGATTCTAATTCTATATTTGTTCCTAACTCTTTGTTATTTAGTGGGAAAGAAAATATTAGATCGGACTGTATTTTTTTTTTCCCAAATGCTATTGTTGTTTCTCTCTCCATTAGACAATACTAATCTATAGCGATGACACATTGATATTTATTTTATAAGGTAACATAGTTGCCAGAAGAGCACATAAAAAAAGTTGTTAGATCACCTCTATTCTTTTAATTGAAAAAAATATCATGTCAAGTCAACTACTTTAACAATTATTTTTTAACATTTCTTAATATATATATATATATATTTTTTTTATATATCAGTTTTTTAGTAATTATTTATAATACCGCAATTTTTATTATATCCAAAATTAATTACAAAATATTAATTATACCCAGCTTAGTTGGGTTTTTTTTTAAATGCCCAAACCGGCCAAAAAAATGGCCGGTTGGATTAAAAATTAGGACTGGCCATTTTTTGGCCGGTCAGGAGGTTTTTTTTAAAATATTTGTTAGATTACTTCTTTTGATGTATAATTAGCATAATTATACTAAAATACGCTAAATTACTTGAAATGATGTTAAAATACGGTAAATTACACTAAATTACGCTAAATTAAGCTAAATTACACTAAATTACGTTAAATTGCATTAAATTACGCTAAATTACGCTAATTACGCTAATTATACTGAAATACACTAAATTATGCTAAATTACGACGATTTTGTGCCATATTTCATAAATCATAAAAAATAGTAAAAATTGGTATTCTACAAGTTCATTATATAACCAATTTACTGAGCTACTTAGATCGAAAAATAGAAATGAAAATCTTAATCGGAAACTTCAACTCAAGTTTTGAAGCTCTTTCCTTTGTTTTGTAACAATTCTGAATATCAAAAATCAACAAAGCGGTCACCGACGCATGATATTTTCACAAACTTTCCGAAAAGTGGTCATTTGCTGAAATTGGACACTTGAGCACCGTTTTATGGCCGTTTGAAGTTTCGTCGTCGTTTTTCGCATTCTCAGTGAAGATATCGTCTCTCTTAGCGTAATTTAGCGTAATTTAACAGAATTTCTAGTAATTTAGCGTATTTTAGTATAATTATATTAATTATAATCAAAAGAAGTAATCTAACAAATATTTTTAAAAAAAAACACCCTCCTGACCAGCCAAAAAATGGCCGGTACTAATTTTTAATCCAACCAGCCATTTTTTGGCCGGTTTGGACATTTTTTAAAAACCCAGCTTAGCTGGGTATAATTAATATTTTATAATTAATTTGGATATTAATAAAAAACGTCGGTTTATAATACAACAGTAATGTAGTATTTTAATTTATATATCAGTTTTCTAATTTTTTTTTAATTTTTTTTAAATTTTATTATATGTTAATTATTAGTTATTCTTCAGAAAATTAGTATTGATAATTATATCAGAAAGAAATTAGTATTGTTTACTGAGGAGGGTTCAAATACACCATAATTTTGTGCTTCAATATGCTCCACATCCTTTATCTCGGTTTTCAAAGTCTGAACAGTCAATTCGAGTGGCTCAACATGATATTCATAATAAAATATTCTTGGAGACCAAATTTTATATTTTTTAGAATTTTTTTACTATTTTTTTACATAGATACAATATCACTTTTTTGGATAGTCCGGAATGTCCTTAAAACAGTGCTTTTTTACTATCCACAAAAATAGTAAAAAAAAATAGCATATTGGAGCACAAAATCATGGTGCATTTGAGCCCTCCTCTTGTTTATTATATGTTAATATATTTCTCAAATTAGAATATCTCATAATTAATTCTATGATACAACCGAACACTTATTTCAATATATTGCCGTAATCAATCCGGTGTGTATCTATACCTATGAATTTCCACTTTTTCAAAAATAAATTTCCATCCCCTTTAAATTCCATCCGCCGTGACGAACGAACATACCTCCATCTATTTGAATAAGAAACTGTTTGTTGTACAAAGTCCAAACTTCTAAAAATTTGTCCTTTAGCAATTATCCTCGAATAAATTGCCTCGAAGTATTATTTTTTTAGTTATTTATCGTATACGAGGATTATTCAAAGATGGAGAATTCAAATATCTTTATTTTTTTATTGTACCTTTACCTTATAATTTTTTAATAACAAAAAAGTTAAAATTTATATTTCAAAATAAAAAAAATGAAAAAATCAACATTCATACTTTATTCATATCAATGTATTTTTGCAAGCACTTAATACCGTTTAAAATAAAGTCAAAATATTGTAATATTATATATGTGCGTAGAGAAAATGATATAGATCAAATCTAATGATTTTATTTTAATATTTAAATTTTAAATTTCAAGTAATTAATATTTAAAAAGTTAAAATATGATAGAAGCACAAAAAAATAGTGGTGTTTGAACTCGCTTCTTATTTAAATAGATAAGAAATATAATATCCTCATATAAAGTTAAAATAAGTGATGCACCATACAAACTATTTGATTGCCAATTTCAAAGGTACTCATTCTCTAAAATCCCCTCATGAATATTTTGAAATATTTAAATTGACCAATAAAAACCATGAAAATATATTAGAAGATATAGATTGCGTGATCTCAACTTTTATTTCGCAGACCGCAAATGCAATTCATAATATTTTATTTATAGAAACTAATAAAATTGATATAGGTAAATTTATATATGGTGGTGATATTTAGATGTCATAGAAGAAACCGAATTATGATTCAATTCATTCGGTATATCGTCTCAACCTCCACATGTTTTGTCACAAAATAACCTACCTATCTCTATTTTATTAGAATTTAAAAGAAAATGAATCATTTTTAAGGAATTCATCCATATTCCTATATTATTTTCAGTGTTCTAAATAGCGCGCTATAGCGTTTTTGGACCCCAAACGCTACGATATGACATCAAAATGCGCTATTTGCGCTACGGCCGCTACAGCGTTATAGCGGTCCGCTATTTGCGCTATTTGTGCTATACAATATGGATTTTTGTTTTTGTTTTTTTTAAGCAATTTATATGGGTTTTAAATTAAGATAAAAAAAATCTCAAACCGAAATTGAATTTGTTGCTACTTGCTACAGATAAATCAATTTGAAATTAGGAATAGAAATAGAAATTTGAATAGAAAAAAAGTCCAAACCGAAATTAAAATTTGAATAGAAAAAAAAAAGATTATGACATGAATTATGATGCTTAAGATATTTTTAATAGGAAAAATCGATAGTTTATGATATTACTATGGATATTTTGAACCGCAATTTGGACTTTGTACGGGTTCAATATGAATATTATAATTTCTTAATTACTTTGGTGTTATTTATTGTTCTATGAGACTTTAGATAATGTTGATATTTAGTACAAATATTGAATATATGAAATGTAAAAAAAAAAACGCTATTTGGAATAGCTTCCGCTATAGCGACGCTATTCGCTATAGCTTTTTTTTTAGCCTTCCCGCTACGACGCTATAAACGCTATTTAGAACCTTGATTATTTTTAATGAATTTCTATAAATAAAAAATTATAACTACAATCCTCGTAGAGTAGAGTAGGATTAAAATGTTCTATTATTTTTATGTCTCAATCATGCCTCGTAACTTTATTTCCGTTTTCAAAATCTAAATGGTCGATTCAAACCACTCAACGTGATCTCCATATTAGAAAGACCAATTTTTTGTTATTTTTTATATTTCTTTTACTAAAGTTTTAGATATGTCTAAAAGTATTGTATGTTTTTGGATGACTTCCGAAAATAATAATTTTGTACCTATCTAAAAAAGTTAGTAAAAATTTGTAAAAAAAATATAAACTTTGATCTTCAAGCAACTTTCTATGGAGAGACGGGAACTATCTTAAAGTTAGTAAAAAAATTGTAAAAATTATAAAATTTGGTCTCCAGGTACATCTCTTACTTTATCAGGTAAAAGTCTTAAAATAATATGAGTGAGTCTATGGTACTATGCATAGCACGGATTGGTCCGTACTACGGATCAATATTTTCTTTTTCAAAATTTCAACGGTCGATCCGAACCGTTCAACATGATTTCTACATGAGAATAAACTTGTGGGCTAAATTTTCTATTTTTTAGAATTTATTTACTATTTTTTTAGATAGGTAGAAAATCCCTGTTTTTGGATGGTCCAGAATTTTCAGATCAAGTGATTTTCTACCTATCTTAAAATATAGTAAAAAAAAATTGAAAAAATATAAAATTTTGTCTGCAAGCACATATTCATGTGGGAATCACGTTGAACGGTTCGGATCGACCATTAGAATTTTCAAAATGAAAATATAACTCCGTAGTACGGACTAATCCGTGCTATGCATAGTAGCATAGACTCACTCAAATAATATTATTATAAAAGGTTCTCACATCTATCAACAATATGTATCTCTTAATATATCTCTAATTCAAATTAATTTCATAATTCCACTTCAGATACCTTGTCAGTTTTGGCACCTCCAATAATTAATTCCTTCCAAAATCACACATATGATCTAATATGATGTAAAAGAGAAACAGAGGAGATATGAAGTCAACGGGAAACATAAAGAATCTTGTACAATGAAACCAAGAGCCTAGATCTTCAATTTACCAGTAAAATAAAACGATGTAGATCAGGCCATATGAAAATATATTAAGATATCTCCTAGTCACCAATTAGTCATAGTCTTTAAACATTTAAGAGCTCCTGTACTCGCCCTTAACTCCAACACACGCTAATCTGATCCAACTCTTGAAGAAATTGAAATCAACAATGAAGAGCTCAAGATCTTCTTCGTACAGACAAAGAACATTATCACCTCTATGGCCATCGCCACCATCGAGTTCTTTAACCATCAAACTTCTCTTCGCTTTCTTCTTTTTAGCAATCGGTTTTGGCCTTGGCATTATAAAAGGGCACCACATCAAATCAAGTACTCATTCCCGCTCTTCTTCTTCTTCTTCTTCTTCTTCTTTGAATCTGCTGGCACCGCCGGTTAAGAAAGCCAAACCTATGATAGAAGCACGTACAGGGTTTAAAAGATACATGAAACCAACTGACATTATGCATGACATGAGTGATGGAGAGTTATTTTGGAAGGCATCGATGGTGCCGCGCATTAAGAAGCTTCCGTACCATTGGTTTCCAAAAATTGCATTTTTGTTCCTCACAAAGGGTGAGATCCCCCTTGCACCATTGTGGGATAAGTTTTTCAAGGGACATGGAGGTCTATATTCGATTTATGTGCATTCTGATCCTCTGTTTAATGGATCTGTTCCTATCGGGTCAGTTTTCTATGGAAGAAGAATCCGAAGCAAGGTATGTTCCTTCACTATCGCTATATGTACTTAAAGAAATTTCTTGCTTTTCATTTCCTTTCACTTTTACTATGGTTATGTGGTTCAGCTAATTATCTTAAGAGATACATATTTTCCATTTTATTCAAGTTTTGTAACTAATTGTTGTATCTATCGCATTGTTCAGGTAAGGTATTTGAGTAGAAATTTATTGTACTCGATTACAAAATCTAAAGAAATGGGCAATATGTTTGCAGAGGCCTTAATGGTTGATGAGAATTGCCTCAATCCATTCTTAAAGTCAATGAAGCACCCCGTCCCCCCCCCCCCCCCCCCCCCCCCCCCTCTCTCTCTTAATACCGTACTAATTAAGATGATTAGCTGTTAGGTCTGAAAATTTATGGAGTTGACAAATATGTGCCTTCATGATTAGGAAAACAACCAAGCAGATGAGCAACATGTTAAATACATGACTGCTGATAGCAAAAGAGGTTTTGTAACTGGGCCTACCGTTTCCTTGTGGGCCAAGGCCCAGTGGCAAAGCCTCTTTTACCACTCATAACCATATCTTTATATTGTTCCATTTTTGTGTTGTGTAAGTTATGCTGTGCTGTATTTTGATTTGGTTTGCATTGGCTCCATCACGGCATCACGGCATCACTCATAACCATATCTTTATATTCCCTCTCTACAATTTTGTACTTGATAGGACTTAATTGGATCATATATCATTCATTTCCATGAAAAAGAAATTTCATAAATTATGTGTTACTACATGTGTCAGTGAAGTATGATCACCAACTAGTGATCTGAATGCTTCAATATCTATCAATGTATAGTTTAATAATTAAAATGCAGAAAACCAGATGGGGCCATGTGAACATGATGGATGCAGAGCGTCGTCTCCTCGCAAATGCACTTCTTGACTTTACCAACGAGCGCTTCATTCTCCTTTCGGAGTCACACATCCCTCTCTTCAACTTTTCCACAGTATACTCCTACCTCATGGGCCCCACAATCTACATTGAATCCTACAACAATATGCCCGGACCAACAGGTAGAACCCGCTACAGGAACAAGATGGGCCCAGTCATCAGGCCTGAGCACTGGTGCAAAGGTTCCCAGTGGTTTGACATGGATCGAAAACTGGCACTAGAAGTGATATCAGATGAAAAATATTATCCAGAATTTAGAAAACATTGTAAATTATGTGTGGTACATGAGCACTACTTGCCAACAATGCTTAATATAAAAAGGTGGCGAAATGTAGAAAACAGGAGCTTGACATGGATGAATTGGACTAAAAATGAGTACCAGCCAGCCGAATTTTCAGGAGATGAAGTGACTATTGAATTTTTGAAGAAGTTGAGGCATGGGAGATCTTGTAAATACAACAGTATGGAAACTAGGGTTTGCTTTTTGTTTGCTAGGAAGTTTTTGCCAAATTGTTTGGGCAGGTTGTTGGAACTTTCTCCAATAATTTTGGGCTTTGGGTAGGTTCTGTACTCTCTTGGGATTGTTTGGGGGCCCTTTTAGGATTAGGTAAATTTTTTTATTGCAAATCATTTTCATTTGGGCCTTCTTTACATATGGAATTAGATGTTGTGCTTTTGAGTTGGGCCTCTAATGCTTGCTTGAAACTGTACTATTTGTTTCATGATTCGTGAGTACTTTCAATTTATCAGTAGTTGAGATAACAACGTGGTCAGAAAATGAGTACTTGTAATATAGATACAGGCCTCATTCAGAGATCTTTAATATATCATACGTGCACAAATACAATTGTTTCCTTTTAATATTGGAGGCCCTAGTGCCCTACCCAAATCTAAGGATCCGTATCCTCTGCATTAACTCAAAAGGGAATCTTTTGAGTTAATGAATTTTAATCGTCTGATTTTAAATGGAGCCAATCCGGCTCGTGTCTATAACATAGGGGGCTCTTTAATATTAGTGTAGATCTAGTTCACACAAATTTTGAAACATATTGGACAGTCGAGATTCATTAACTCAAAAGATTCTCTTTTGAGTTAATGCAGAGGATATGAATTCCAAATCTAAACCATATGTAATATTATAAAAAGACATGCATGGAAGCATGATCATTCAATTTTATTTTTCCTTTATTTTTTTAATCTTGAAGCTTCCTTTGTACGTGATTTGACATTTTCATGAAGCTGAATGTAAGATAAATAGGGTATCCTATAAGATATTAAAACATAAGTGATAATTTAAACAGCATGAATTGTTCAGAAGTAAAATAATTAACGGTTTTTATTTTTGTATATAGATACATTAATTAATTTACTCAAATTCTGCAAATATCTCTACAATGTCAAGTCAACTCCTCTTATATCTTTACAAAAACATATAGAAAAAATGGAATCAATACTGTACACACAGCATATGATCATGTGCAACATATTAATTTATAAAAAAAAATGAAGGAATAACTAATGTTCTACGGGCTTAATTGACGTGGCTAATTACCATTGGCTCAACCAAATCTCATGACTTGAGGAGCAAATCTCAAGAACCTTGTAAGGGCATTAGGCAAGAACTTCCTAGCAAAGAGGAAGCAAACCCTAGTCTGATTGCCATTGTATGTGCATGTGTGCCCATCTCTCAACCAATTCAAGAACTCAACGTTTACCTCTGTCCTCGAAAACCTAGCCGGGTGGGGCCCGCCCCTCGACCAGTCAACCCAAGTCAGTGTCCTGTTTGCTAGAGCCCACCAATACTTAATGTGCAAAAATGTTGGCAAGTAGTGCTCATCAGTGTAACAATTATACTTGCAATGCTTTTGGAATAGAGGAAAATAGGTCTGGTCGGATATCACATCTATCGCGATCTTACGGTCGATTTCAAACCACTGCGACCCCTTTCGCCACTGATTAAGTTTTATCTGTGGATACATGTGTCTCTGATATCTGCCTCGGCCAGTAGGGCTGGCTTCGTCGTATGATTCGAGGTAGACTTGGGTGGAGTTGATGACATAAGAATAGACGGTGGAGAAGTTGAAGAGCGGTACGTGCGATTCCGAGAGGAGGATGAAGCGCTCGTTTGACAAGTCAAGGAGTGCATTCGCAAGAAGGCGCCGCTCTGCCTCCATCATGCTTATATGGCCCCATAGCACTTCCTGTTAATTTTGACAAGTGTGTGAGTATTTAACCAAATTAATTGTGTTTATTTCCTAATTATTTTCAATAAATAATGCAAACAAAATTTTGGGTGGTAGCTAGTCATTTATGATTACCCTTCTGCTATGCATAGATTCTACACTTGGCTTAAAATGAACCGCTAAGAAATATCTCACATGTTGCTAATTATTGATGGCGCCTACAGCTTGTGATCATGTCAACATCCTGTGTAATTTACACTTTGGTTCATAGTTTTTGTAATTTGTATTTCGCTTCAATTAATTAGTAGAATGAAGATATCTGCCAATGGATTTTCTCGGATCATGTTTTCCATATTATTTTATGGTTATTCCTTTATCTCAAGTAGTAATTAATTACGGGATAACCGAAGCACGTTGTCATTAAAATAATATCGGAACTCTTTAAGTTGTACATTTATCAATATAATAAATTTTGGTACTCTTGGAGAACAGCATACATACCCTCGTACTAATGCACAAATTTGAATTCAAACAACGGGTAATACTACCCCAGAAACATTCAAAAGGAGGCTATCAGAACTGAGGATCAGTCAATGCCAACTAAGATCATTAAAAAGTGCAACTTTAAGAACAAACCTTGAAAAAATTTCAAATTAAGATCATTACCTTGCTTGGAATTCTTCTTCCATGAAAGGCTGAATGCTTCGGCACGGACCCATTAAAGGAAGGATCAGCATGCCAATATATTGAATAGAGACCCTTATGCCCCTTGAAGAACAAATCCCAGAGCTCTGCAAAGGGTAACTCTCCCCTTGTGAGGAACAAAAATGCAACTTTCGGCACATGTTTTGACGGGGGTTTCGCAACCTGCGGCACCATTGATGCCCACCAAAACAATTCCTCCTCTGTCATGTTGTGCATGGCCTTCCTAGGCTCCACGTAACCTTGAAATCCTACAGGCTCATTTACAACGGTTTTAGTCTTGTTATCTGATGAAGCTGTTGTTGTTGTGGCGGTTTTTGCTGACTGTGGCACTGGCTGTGATGGCGGAGGTGGCGGTGATGGTGGTGGTGGCAGTGTTGAAGGCGAAAGAACGTCGATAAAATTACTGGTGGATCGAAGAGAGACGGTATTCGAGTCGACATAAAAGCTTGTGAGGATGCCTAGCACAAAACCTAGGCTCAAGAGGAAGAGAACGGAGAGGAGATTAAGAGGCCTAGAAGGGCTTTGCATGGGAGTTGTTGCAAATGTATTGTTTTGAGTTTGGTCAAGTTTGTAGCTCTTCATTGTAATATTATATTAATGGACGCAAGTGATAGCATGTGGTTTTCAATCGCTTTCTAGATCAGAAAAGGTGTGAGAGAGAAACATAACATAGGGATATGAAGAGAAGAAAGGGGTTCATAATTTATGGGTGACCTCATCAGCTGGGGAGGGTATCATTTAGGGAAATGCAAATGGGTCTAAATTTGAAGTCAACAAAGCCTGCAAACGACCACAATATGAGACCAATAAGCGAATTTTATTAAAAATAAAAATAAATTCCAATAAGCTAATTTTAAAAATAATTAGGGGACTAACTATGACGTCGGTAGGTTCAATGGTTCGTGCATGCATTATATATTGCCATTAATTATATATAAAATGCATTATAGAATGAGAATTTTAATTATTATATGAAAGTCAAAACGAGGACAAGATAGATCGAGGGTTTTTAGATCTTGTAAAACAATGATTAGTGCGTTAAAAGCAGTAGATTACGTACAGGAGCAATTTACGAAATAATACATTATATATTGCTCAACTTGCATGTTTACTTGCAGTTGATTTAGTTCGTATAGTGACCTTATTTAATAGCAAATGTTGATACTTACTTTTCATAGATATTATTAGGGAAAACGGATTATTTGCCACTCCAAAACTTTCAAATTGTAAAAATATCATTTCGAAATTTGAAATTGTAAAAATGTCACTCTAAACTTCATTAATTCCTAATTTTGCCATTTATACTGTATTCTTATACTATTTTTATTAAAAATTAACTGAAAAATGCTGTTTTGGTATACGTCCACGGTTCATATGTTTGTCCACTTCATTAATGCACAGAAATACGTACACCAAAACAGTATTTTTCAGTTAATTTTTAATAAAAAATAGTATAAGAATACAGTATAAATGACAAAATTAGAAATTAATGAAGTTTAGAGTGGTATTTTTACAATTTCAAATTTCGAAATGACATTTTTACAATTTGAAAGTTTTGGAGTGGCAAATAACTAATTTTCCCTTATTATTAAGTAAAGAAGGTCTGCAATATAAGAAGAAAATCAATTGATAGCAAATTACTATAAATTGACGATATGTTCAATTTTTCTTAAATTAAGTCAGTATTTATCTCATAGAAGTTTAAAATTGACATGGATATAAATAACGGGTTACCGGGTTCCAAAATTTTTAAAAATGCTCAGGAACCCTGGTTTGCTTTTATAGGAATTGAATGAAGTGCCTTGGAATGTCGGTAAACAGAAGGGAAAAGAAAGGAAAGTGCATCAAGGTTCAAGAAAGGCCACTTGTATACCCGGAGAAAATGATATTGAAAGGTTCTGTTGGATTTCAGATGTTTCCTTGGGCCTACACCAAAGTATTTTTTAGCTACATCCTCTCCATTTCTCAGTCAAGTTCCAAGCTTCACATGAATATAATTAATCCATGAAAATAAAAAAACGCATATATATGACCAAAGGGGGTTAGAGAATGTGAAATTTATAATAATTAATTACAAGTACTGATGTAGTAATTGTATAGTAATTGCAAGAATTACAAATAATTACTAGATTAATATTTTTTTTTAGCAATTTTGATGAAATTATCATATTAGCTTCTACAATTCATTTGAAAGATTTATCAAAAATGTGAGGGTAACATATGTTAAAATATTAAATGGATGTCACAAATTAAATTGCTGAAGGAATTGTGGAGATAAGATGATTTGATATTATCTGGAAATAATAATTGCACGGAAGAGAACATCTTTTATAATTTAAAAAAATCACATGCTCTTATAACATAAGAAAATGATTTAGTATCAACTTAATTAATATATATTTTGGCATAAGACTTAACTAACTATTAATATCATATTTTTCTTAATTAATTACTTAGTGTTCATATCGTAACTAGTTAATGGCAGAGGACCAATCTCTTAATTATAAAGAGAGCGTAAAAGATAGTAATTCCACACAAAAAAAGGAGAGAAATAGTAACAATAAGAAAAAAAAAATGTCAGGGAATTGTAAATTAATATGTAATTAAAATTAAATATGTCAGGGAATTGTGATATGCATAGTACTATTAATATATACGCATTAAATTAGCAGTACTATATAAGGTAAGTCCATTTATTTCATCTAATATTGAAATCATTAAGGGCTTGTTCGGCTGCAGTGTGGGTTAGGGAATGGACACAGGAAAGCAAAATTTTTGAATTGATTTTTACCACGTGAATTTTTTCAGCTGCAGAGTGATTTTTTTTTTTCTCACGTGAACAGTGAATGCCGAACAGGCCCTAATTGTGGATGCAAGTTTTGTCCATTCTATGTAAGAAAAGGAGAGGTGCTAAATTGTTGCGTCAGCGGTTCCGTTGGCATAATTCCATACTTGTTGGTGTAACAGATGGTTCTATCTTATT